>DF361455.1:103105-121287 GCA_000787875.1 Solanum virginianum | reverse complement strand
TGGTTCCATTGAGTCCGGGACATTATTTCTGGTAAAGTCCCATGTTTGGTTTGTATTCATGGGTTTCGAATGAATCCCCAAGGTTATGATTTATTTTTGGCTATGTGTTGTTGGTTTTCAGAAATTTTGGTGCAGGTGAAGTTACTTTCTGTGTTTGCGCCTCTAGCTCCATATTCGTTGTGGTCCATTTATTTAGACCTCTGCGTTCACTGGATATGGACCACATTCGTAGTGTTATGGAAGCTAGCTCCATAAGCCTCCGCATTTATTAAAGCTTCTCTGTATTCGTGGAGTGCAGTGACTGAATTTGTGTCACGATCCGGACCTAGGGTCTAGAAGTGACATGATGAATAGGATTCAAGAGTCCCTAAATAAGCCCCATAGCATCCATTCACACATCATCAATTCAAAAGCGCATATGAAATGGTAAACACATAGTTCTAAGGGAAGGAAAAATAGGACTCACGCTATGGGGACATCATAGGAATAGGGATTGTTAGAACCTGTATGTCCTTCATTGGATCAACTAGGAAAAATTTAGGACCAAAAGTGAAATTTTTAAAAGTTGAAGATCGTGGACAAGTGGCCAAGTCTTGTATATATATATATATATATACACACACACAAGATGACCCCTTTCTTTTCCCTTATTATTTTACACTTAGAAAAAATATGAGAAGCAAAGCAAGAAAAGTTAGAAAACCTTCTTCAAGAGAGTTTCGGCCAAGCAGAGGTAGAAATTGAAAATCTTTTCTAAGTCTTTTCAAAAATTATTTGTTGATACAAACCTACTGTATTGAGGTTCCTAAGTAGCGTGAAAGTGTTGTTGGAGTGATTAACCCTCTATTTTCTCACTTTTGGAGACCCTAGCCCATTTGTGGAGTTGAAGTGGAAAGGTAAGATTTGATCTTGTTTTATGTGTTATAAAGGTTGTAAGTATGTTGTAGTATGTTAAATTGGAGGAAAATCATGAAATATGGAATGTTGGAAGTGAATTGTGTGTGATAGTGGTTGTAATATGTTAAAATGGAGGAAAATTATGAAATATGGAATGTCAGAAGTGAGTTGTGTGTGGTAGTCGGTGGTTCATCTTCATCCTCAGTAGCCATGCGCCTTGCGGGGCAAGGTATACCAGCATCAGCAGGCCAAAGTAGAGGTCATGGTGGAGTTCCTGGGTCTAGCGGTCCTTCAAACCGTACTTATGCATTTGCTAGCCGGCAGGACCAGGAGGCATCGACAAATGTCATCACAGGTATATTACTGGTTTTTTTTCGAGATGTGTATGCATTGATTGATCCTGGTTCTATATTATCATATATTTCTCCTTTGCTTGCTAATAAAATAGGGATAAAGTCTGAGTCGATAGAGCCTTTTGAGGTAGCTACACCAGTAGGGGATTCTATTATTGCTAGTCGAGTTTATAGACACTGTTCGGTATCTATTTGTGGACGTTGCACTAAGGACGATCTGGTAGAATTAGATATGACTAAGTTCAATATGATTATGGGTATGGATTGACTATCTTCTTATTATGCTAATGTTGATTGTCAAAAGAAGATAGTCTATTTCTACTTTCTCGGGGAACCAGTTATTGAGTGGGCTGGTAATACCGTGTTGCCAAGGGGGAAGTTTATTTCATACCTCAAGGCAAGAAAAATGATTAGAAAAGGGTATCTTTATCATCTGATCCGTGTACATGATTTAGATGCAGAGACACCGACTCTTCAGTCAATCCCAGTTGTTAATGAATTTCCAGATGTATTTCCAGACTAGCTTCCAGGCCTTTCTCCCGAGCGGGAGATATAGTTTACTATAGATCTGCTGCCAGACATTCAACCTATTTCTATTCCTCCATACAGAGTGGCACCGACAGAATTAAAGAAATTAAAAGAACAACTAAGATATCTATTGGAGAAGGGCTTTATTTGGCCTCGTACATCACCCTGAGGAGCTCTGATATTATTTGTAAGGAAGAAAAATGGATCGCTGCGAATGTGCATTGATTATCGGTAGCTGAATAAGGTAACGATAAAGAATAAATACCCCCTCCCCAGGATTGACGATTTTTTTGACCAATTGCAGGGAGCTAAATGTTTCTCAAAGATAAACCTGCGGTCGGGTTACCACCAGGTGCGAGTACGGGAGAAGGATATTTCCAAGATAGCGTTCAGGATTTGGTATGGGCATTATGAATTCAGAGTTATGTCTTTTAGGCTGGCGAATGCTCCGACCGTATTCATGGATCTTATGAATCGGGTATTCAGACTGTTCTTGGGTATGTTTATGATCGTGTTTATTGATGACATTCTGGTCTATTCTCGGGGGAAAGAGGGGCACACAGGTCATTTGAATACGGTGCTTGGCAGACTTCGGCACTAGAAATTATATGCTAAATTTTCTAAATATGAATTTTGGGTGTTTTCAGTGGCATTTCTGGGGCATATAATAGGAGCTGACGACGTTCGAGTAGATTCCCAAAAGATTAAGGCCATAAAGAATTGGCCTAGGCCTACGACACCAATAGAGGTGCGTAGCTTCCTGGGATTAGTTGGTTATTATCGGAGATTTTGGAGAAATTTGCTTCCATTTTAGCTCCTTTGACAAGGCTAACTCAGAATGGAGTAAAATTTCAATGGTTTGATGCTTGTGAGCATAGTTTCTAGTTGCTGAAGGAGAAGTTGACTATGGCTCCAGTCCTGACTCTTTCCGAGGGTCTAGATGGGTATGTGATCTATTGTGATGCCTTTGGTGTTAGTTTGGGGTGTGTATTGATGTAGCACAGCAGGGTGATAACTTATGCTTTTTGGCAGCTCAGGAAACATGAAAAAAATTATCCTACTCACGAGTTGGAGCTAGCCGCGGTGATTCATGCCTTGAAGATGTGGATACATTATTTATATGGGGTTCACATTGATATTTACACTGATCATAAGAGCCTTTAATACATCTTTAAGCAGAAGGAGCTAAACTTGCGGCAATAAAGGTGGTTAGAGTTACTGAAAGTTTATGATAGTGATATTTTCTACCATCCTGGGAAAGCTAATGTTGTGGTAGATACACTTAGCTGCAAGTCCATGGGTAGTTTAGCGGACACGCCTTCAGGGAGAAGAGAGATGGTCCGCGATATTCATCAACTGGCTAGTCTTGGAGTTCGTTTGGCTGATTCAAGAGATGTTGGGGTTTTTGTTCGAGGTATGGATGAATCTTCCATTACAGAAGAGATTAAGCAGCGTCAGTACGAGGATCCTATTCTGGCTCAGTATAGAGATACAGCCCCCTAAAAGGGAAAAACCCCGTTTGAACTTACCTTCGATGGAGTATTATTATTCAGGGACAGGTTGTGTGTACCTGATGTTACTGGTTTGCGGTGATAGGTTATAGGCGAGGCACATTGTTATACCATGATCTCAGATGTTTATACTGGTGGGATGGTATGAAGAAAGACATAGCAGAGTTCGTCGCTCAGTGTCTGAATCGTCAACAGGTTAAAATTGAGCACCAGAAGCCCGGTAAGCTATTGTAGGACATGGAAATACCGATGTGGAAGTGGAAAAATCATTAATATGGAATTTGTTATAGGTTTACCTCGCACTCCACGAAGATATGATTTCATTTGGGTTATTATTGATCGACTGATAAAATCAACCCATTTTCTTTTGGTCCAGACTACTTACTCAGCTGAGGATTATGCTAGGCTTTATATTAGAGAGATTGTGCGACTTCATGGTGTTCCTATATCTATTATCTCTGACAGAGGTGCCCAGTTCATGAAAAATTTCTGGAGATCGTTTCAGGCAGGCTTGGGGACTCAGGTGAGTCTCAGTACAACATTCCATCCCAGTCTGACAATAGCTGGTTGAATTTGCTTACAATAACAACTACTACTCCAGTATTCAGATGGCACCTTATGAGGCATTGTATGACAGAAAGTATAGGTCACCAATCGGTTGGTTTGATATGGGAGAGACTGAGTTGATTGTCCCAGACGTGATTCACCAGGTAGTGGATAAGGTGAAACCTATTCGTGAACGGTTATTAGCGGCTCAGAGTCGACATAAATCTTATGAAGATAATCGCCATTTGCATTTAGAGTTCCAAATTGGTGATTGGGTATTCCTTAAAATATTACCTATGAAAGGTGTTATGAGGTTCGATAAGAAAGGAAAGCTAAGTACGAGATATATTGGCCATATTTGATTGTTCGTAGAATAGGCAAGGTTGCCTATGAGTTAGATCTGCCAGCTAATTTGGAATTGGTACACTAGGTATTGCATGTTTCTATGCTTCGTAAGTGTATTAGTGGCCATTCCTGAATATTTCCTGTGGATGATGTCCAGGTCATAGAAGAACTATCTTATGAAGAGCAACCCATAGCCATATTGGATCGTCGTGTGAGAAGGTTACGAAATAAAGATGTGGCTTCTATTAAAGTGTTGTGGCGAAACAATAACCGAGAGAAAATGACTTGGGAAGCTGAAAAGCAGATGAAGAAGAAGTATCCTCACTTATTTTTAGTTCCTACAGGTAATTCAATTCTCCGCCGGACTTTATTGCTTGATAAATAAATTGTTGACCAATGAATGTGTTGTTGTGATAATTGAAAAGGAAACTCTCCCAAATTGTTTGTATGACTCGTAATGTTGGTTTAACATTCGATGATAAATATTCTAAGCAGGGGAGGATGTTAGAACCCGTATGTCCTTCATTGGATCAACTAGGACAAGTTTGGGACCAAAGTAAAATTTTTGAAAGTTGGAGATCATGAATTAATTAGGTGGTGCCTACATAAATTTGTGTTAAATTTTAATTAGAACACCACCTAAATTTGTGTTGAATTTTAATTGGAACAACAAGATAGAGTGGGCCATGGACAAGTGGCCAAGTCTTATATATATATATACAAGATGACCTCTTTCTTTTCCCTTATCATTTTACACTTAGAAAAATATAAGAAGCAAAGAAAGAAAAGTTAGAAACTCTTCAAGAGAGTCTCCGCCAAGCACAATGGAAAAGGAAAATCTTTTCTAGCCTTTTCAAAAATTATTTGTTGATACAAACCTACTACATTGAGGTTCCTAAGTAGCGTGAAAGTGTTGTTGGAGGAATTAACCATCTATTTTCTCACCATTGGAAACCCTAGCCTATTTGTGGAGTAAAAGTGGAAAGGTAAGATTTGATCTTGTTTTATGTATTATAAAGGTTGTAAGTATGTTGTAGTATGTTAAAATAGAGGAAAATCATAAAATATAGAATGTTAGAAGTGAGTTGTGTGTGATAATTTCGAATTGATTATTGATGTTGCTAGGTTATTGTTGTTGTTGTTGTTGATTGACTAGGCCGAGTTGAATTCTCAAGGTGGCCTATTTTCAGGGGAAATGCTGCAATTTCTAATGTTGTTGGATTGTTATTGTTGTTGTTGTTAGTTGATTGAGCCAAGTTGAATTCTCGCGTAGCCTATTTTAAGGGGAAATGCTGCCTAATTTTTTGTAGAATTAAGGGCAAAGTTGAAATTTAATGCCCAAAAAGTCTTTAGCTAATTATTTAGCATTTTATGGCTTGTTGTAGACCTTGGCCAGTCCAAAGTATAAGTTAGATTTAGCTTGCATTGGATTATATTGGAGAGCATTTGAGGTATATAAAACAACCTTCCTTTTCGGCATGCCTTAGTTACAATAGGCCATGATACAAGCCTTGAGGAAACTCTATTCTCGCAATCCGAGCATGTTTATGATTTGCATTTGTTCCTTGGTATTCTTGTGTTAAAACATCATAACATTGACCCTTATGTCTTTATAATTTATAAGTTGCAAAGGGTATGTGAAAGCTGAATTGTTTTTAAATAACTTATTCTTTAACGATTCTAAATCTATAAATGCCCATAACGTTTACCGGAAAGCTCAGATTGCTTTGAAAATTTTTGTAGGAGTTTGTATGATCTAGTATGAGTATGTTTTTTTATAGGTTGGGCTAGTTTGGATCTCCACCCGTCCATGGATCCCGCGACGCCCTTGATGTAATTTTTGTAACTTTTAAAAGAATATATAATAGTTGTTCTTCCGATTTCAAATATGGCTACTTTACTTATCTTTTGGATTTATGACAAGGATTTTATGCATATGATTACTCACTACTCCGCTCGTGCCTACTATGATATCGTTCGCCAGTTCTCGTGCTGGTTGGTTGTTGTGCGCACTATGATATACTCCAGTGTTATGTTATATTTGGGTGAGTGCAAGGACAACGATACATAACGCCTAGCTCACCTGGGTTTTCTACTGTGTTTGGCGATATGCTGTGTTTGGGTGAGTACAGGGACGATGATATATAATGTGTTTGGATGAGTGCAGGGACGGCGATGCATAACGCCTGGCTCACTTGGGTTTTCTGCTGTGTTTGGGTGAGTACAAGGACGGCGATACGTAACGCCTGACTCACTTATGTTATTTCTATGTGGTGATATATGACGGGGATTCAGAGATTTGAAATTTCTACTGCTGTGTTTGGCATTATGTTGTGTTTGGGTGAGTACAGGGAAAGTGATACATAATGCATGGCTCACTTATGCTATTTCTGTGTTGTGATATATTATGGGGATTCAGAGATTTGATACTTTATGGTATTATTCTGCGTTATGGCGCCATTGACGGGCGGGCGACCATATTTCCTATGTCCTATGCATGATTTGTATTTTGAAAGTAAACATTTTAATATTTTTGGATATGTATTTGGCTTCCATACTTGTGTTTTGATTATTACTCAGATTTATATTCTGTACATTTATCTTTACATGCTCAGTACGTATTGCGTATTGACCTCCCCATTCTTTGGAGACTGCATTTAATGCCCGCAGGTTCAGATGCACAGTTTGGTGATCCTCCAACTTAGGATCCCTTCTGCTGTTTGAAGTGCTCCCCCTGTTTCAGAGCCCACTTTCGGTATACCCTCGTTCATTGCTTTGTATACATCTATTCAAGGGTACAACGGGGCCCTGTCCTATCCAATGATTCTGTCAGTTTGTTTAGAGGTTTGTGGATATATGTGTGGGTTGTGCCCAATCTGTTTGATTAGACTTGCATGATGTGTATATTGGGCGGTTGTACCCGCCATGGCGGCCTTATCGGCCCGTGTATATATATATATATATATATTATTCTTTTGACTCTGTATGGTCTCTGTTGGTATCTTTCGATGTGCAGGGTTATTTTGGGATTGTCCATTAAACAAAAAAACTTTGCCAATTTTGTTTTTAAATATACGTCATCTATTTATAACTCGGCTCTGTGGTTGTGTTTGGGTTCCCAATCTGGGCACTAGTCACAGCCCACGGAGTTGGGTCGTGACATTAACGGACAATATTATGGATGGTAGAAAACTCGAATGATGAATCACATTGAGGGGGAACATCCTGATCTCTGAAATGTTGTGCTAAACGAACCAACTATTCCCATGAAAGATGGGCTAAACTCTGATACTCCAAGAGCACCCAATGAACGTAGCGAGTGTAATGATGCTAACAAGATTGCCATTCAAAACAATACTAAAGCTAAGAAGATCTTATTGTGCTGCATTGGTCCTAGTGAATATAATAAGATATCTTTTTGTCAAGATGCTAAACAAATGTGGGACACACTGCAAGTTGCTCACGAAGGAATTACTCAAGTGAAAAAGACAAAGATTGATAATCTTAATTGACAGTATGAATTGTTCAGAATGCATGAAGGTGAAACCATACATTCTATGGAAACCAAATTCTCTACTATTGTCAATAAGATTTACTCCATAGGAGAAGTTATTCCCACAGGGAAGGCCATATGAAAGCTGGTGAGTATGTTACCTGAATCCTAGGAAAGCAAAATTGAAGACATCATTGAATCTAAGGATCTTGACAACATAACCATGGATCAGTTGATGGGAACCCTAGTTACTTATAAATTCAAGAAAAATCAAGAGAAGGAGCTTAACAATAAAAGGAAGGATAAGAACCTAGTTCTAAAACTCACGAGAAAGAGGACTTTGAGGAAGAAAACATTGCCCTAATCACCAAGAAGTTTTAATAGGTGCTGAGAAAAGGAATTGATGGATAAAGAAGACCCACTGAATGACATTTGAGAAAGATCTGAGGGAACAACTGTGCCACAAATGTGGAAGCCCTGACCACTTCATCAAGTTCTATCCACTTCGAGCAGTTGAATACAAGAAGAATATCCTAGAGAAACCCAAGGAAACCAAGGCTGAACCATATGTTCGCAAGGATAGAAGGATGAAAAATCAGTAAGTGGATCTCTCAGTGCGAAAAGCCTTAGCAGCACTGGCAGGAAACTTGGGGGAAGAATCCAATGGTGAGGCACCTGAAAATCAATCTCTTATGGCTGTTGAGGAACCTGAGAAGTATGATTTCCTTGCTTTTATTGCTATAGATGAATCTGATGATGAAAGTGGCAAGGAATAGGTGACTGAAGCTACTGATCTCAAGGCTGATGAGGTTGATATAAAGTAAGAGAATCTAGCACTAATGGAAGCAGAGGGTTCTCTTCACCAGGACAATGTACTATTAGATACTAAGGTAAGTATTTAACAAACTAAAGCTAATATTCATTTGTACTCAAAGAAAAAGCTTATATCCCTATCACAGGTCTTGATTGAAGCCTATCTGACTATTTGTGACTCCAAGGACCTCCTTCTCGAGGACGAAGTTTGTTGAGAAATGAGAATATTGATCTGAGAATGTCAATCAAACACTACAGATGGAAATTGATAGTCTTAATTTTTCTAGAAAGGAGAAAAAAGTTATGAGGCTGACCTAATCAGACCTTGCAAGAAAAGTTTAAGAAACTAGAGGATGAGCTAGGTAACATTTCAAACAAGAACGAAGTTCTTCTGAAAGAACTTGACTTGAAAAAAGCTAAATTAAAGCATTCGATGAAGTGGACCAAGTCCTATGCTATGCTCGATGATATGCAGAAAGGTTAGTCTACCACCAAGTATGGGATCATGTTCAAAATTAAGGAACCCAAGGATCATGCAAGAGATCATGGAGTCCTTTGCACATTGTGTGGGATGTTTGGTCATTTGAGAGATAACTATAATAAAAGCTTCAAGGACTTTGATTGTAGCTTCTCCTACATCAACAAGAACCACAAAAGGGCTAAACTAGGGAAGGAAACTATACAAAGGTATCCTTATAGGAATAATAAAAATAGGACAGGAAGACAATACCCCCTAGAACTAGTAGGAACCAATCAAGCAGAAGATATCCACCTAGATTTAACTGGTTTAATGATGAAGGTAGATACACTTTTAGAACCTAGGAATCGATCAGGCAGAAGATATCAACCTAGATTTAACTGGTTTAATGATGAAGGTAGATATACTTCGAGAACTACCAGAGCTAAAAGAACGAATAAGGATCTTCCTGCCTAGGCAAAAAGGGATCTTATTCACCCTTTTTACAATCAAAAGGGACCCAAGTGGATCTGGGTACCCAAATCTCACCTTCATTAATTTTCCAGGAACCAGTAGAAGGAAAACGAAAGCAGTGGTACTTGGATAGCGCATGCTCAAGGCACATGATAGGAGACAAATGTAACTTCCTTCTACTAAGTGACTTCTAAGGCGGGAACGTAGGCTTTCGAAATGAAAAACAAGGTGGAATTAAGGGCATCAGAAAGGTGGGACTATCTATGTCCCAATGAATTGAAAATGTGTACTATATGGAGGGACTCAAACATTATCTGTTGAGCATCTCTCAAATGTGTGACAAAGAAAATGATGTACCTTTACGGTATCAGAATGCAAAGTGTCAAATTCTGTATCTAAGAGGCTCATACTTAGGGGGAAGAGACACAAAAATGTGTAAAAGGTGGATATCAATGGACCTTGTCAATCTGAGATGAAGTGTTTTAGTTCCATGAGCACAAGCTTCTGGGTTGAGGCTATGGAACATCCCGAGAATTCCCCAGCGAAACGAGATCGTGGAAAAAGATAAAACTCTGGAAGATATGGCTAAAACCAAGCTGATAGCTAGTGATCTTCCACAGGGCTTCTGGGTTGAGGCTGTGAACACTGCCTGCTATCTCATCAATAGATGCATAATCAGACCCATCTTAAACAAAACTCCTTATGAGTTACTTAAAGGAAGAAAACCAAACCTAGCCTATCTTCGTTCCTTTGGCTGTGTGTGCTATGTACACAACAATGGAAAGAAGGCTCTAGGAAAGTTTGATGCCAAAAGTGATAAGAAAATTTTCATTAGGTATTCCTTTCACAACAAAACTTACAAAGTTTACAATAAAAGAACCAGATGTGTAGAAGAAAGTGCACATGTTATATTTGATGATTCTCATCAAGGGGTCGAGAAAGGTTTGCAGGAACAGGTACTAAGGCTGGAAGAAACTACTAGGAGAGAGTCAGATAATGAGGATGATAGGGAGCAATTCAGTGGATCAGGTCCACCTACTCAAGATAATGGGAAGCGAGAGACACCTTTTACGGTTGCTTCTCAAACTAGAGATAGTTTATCTGGGATATCTCACCCAACTGAAGCTGGTCCCTCAAATCCTATGGGCAATAATCTTGCTCCTAAGGACCCAGGACATAATTGGAAGCACAAGAGTTCCCGCTCTCTTGAAAACATGCTGACCCCTCTCGATTTAGGAATATCCATCAGATTAAAGATCAGAAACATGTGTGCCTTCTTGGCATATATGTCCTTAGTTGAACCAAAAAATGTCAAAGAGGCATTATTAGATGAAGAATGGATATTTTCCATCCAGGAAGAACTCCTATAGTTTGAGTCCAACAAGGTGTGGCACCTAGTTCTCCCTCTTGGACATTAAACTATCATTAGAACAAAGTGGGTGTTCTGGAATAAGCTGGATAAACAAGGTACGATTACCAGAAATAATGATTGATTTGTGGTGCAATGGTACAATCAACAGGAAGGAATTGACTATGAAGAGACTTTTGCTCTTGTCGCTTGTATTGAGGCCATCCGAATGCTCAAAGCATTTGCTGCTCATATGGAATTTAAGCTGTACCAAATGGACGCTAAAAGTGCATTCCTCAATAGGTATTTGCAAAAAGAAGTCTATGTAAGAAAACCACCTGGTTTTGAAGACTATGATAATCCAGACTATGTATACAAGCTAGACGAAACTCTATATGGACTAAAACAGGGTCCCAGAGCTTGGTATGATCGACTGTCTAGTTTTCTATTAAGTCATGGATACTCATGAGGAAAGATTGGCAATACTCTATTCCTAAAGAAGAAGGATTCCCATATGCACATTGTTTAGTTCTATGTTGACGACATCATCTTTGGAGGAGCGAAAGCAACACGAGGCGCATAATTTTTAAAACTCATGGGAAATAAGTTTGAGATGAGTAGGATGGGAGAACTAAATTTCTTCCTAGGGCTCCAAATACATCTAGGACAGACAGGTACATCCATTCACCAGCAAAGTATATTAAGGAGCTGATCACCAAGTTTGGGATACAGAATGCCAAAGTAAGCGATACTCCTATGGAAACCACCACTAGGATTGACAAAAATAAAATAAGAGTTGAAGTTGATGAAACTAAGTATAGAGGTATGATTGGATCACTGCTGTATCTGAATGCCAGTAGACCTAATATTTTATTCAGCGTGGGATGTGTACAAGGTTTCAATCAAAACCAAAGGAATCACACCTCAAAGCTGTCAAATGAATTTTGTGCTACCTAAAAAGTTCCATGGTCCGGGTTCTCTAGTACCCTATTGGCTCCTCATTCGATTTAGTTGGATTCGCTGATACCTATTATGTAGGATACTATGTAGACAGGAAGAACACCTTAGGAATGTCATATTTCTTGGGGCCCTATTTGGTTTTCTGGGCTACCAAGAAACAAAACTCTATTGCTTTATTGACCGCAGGAACTTGTGGCTTGGCCTGCTTTGATTTTAAGGCATATGGCGCGCATTGTTGATCCCATGGAGAGTTCTCATCAACTTGCATATGGTAACCTACCACTAAAGATAAATATATTTCTATTGCCTCCTGTTGTGCTCAGCTCTTATGGGTTAAACAGTAGCTTGCAGACTTTGGGATCCAAGTTGACTTATCCCCATCATATGCGATAACACAAGTGCGATGAATATTGCGAAAAGTCCCATCCAGCACAAACGTACCAAACATATTAATATGAGACATCATTTCTTGAGGGATAATATGGAAAAAGGGCTTATTGAAATGGTGTTTTGCAAAATTGAGGACCAGGTTGCTATCTTCACCAAGGCCTTAAGCAGAGAGTACTTGGAGCAGAATCCCTTTCATCTAGGGCTAATCAGGGATTCTTGAATCTATCTTTTCAACTCTGAATTTGTACTCTAAGCACTATACAAACCTTCTAACTTGAACTAATTTGCAGGAATCCCTCTTAGAAACATGCACCTGGACACATACGCTGGGAACTGATGATATTATCCTTAGTGTCCATCGCTGGAGTAAGCATCAAGTTAGAAGGAACTGGTTCTCACATGCTAATCTATCAGGTATGCCCTTAGCCCATAACTTCCACTGTCTGAATAAATACATACCTTGTGAAAAGTTGTATGTAGTCTATATCTACACCAGGTTCTCCTTATCTGTTCCTTCATTTGGCGGGAAGGGTTATTACTTCAAAAGGAAATGATCATAATTTCTGGGGATCTAAAGAGTCACATTGGTTATAGTTGTCAGAACAAGTCTTTTCAATCACATCCAAGAACATCCTCTAACTCCCTATATAACTTTTTATATTTCCCAGTGTGCCCAAAACTAATTACCAACCTTGTCTTCAAATTAGATAAAGCAAAACCCCTCTTCAAGAAAACTACCCTCCATCAATAACGTCCCTTATTGCTTACTTCGACATCGACTTCAATGCCACTGCCCCCTCTCCACCATAGGACCTCTCACAAGGGGAGCCCCAATCATCACCCTCCATCCACAATTAGTCACCACCATCATCCCCACCACCGGCCACCGTAAATGAACCTCTTCTCTTTTCCCCGTCACCATCCTTAGACCTGCCCTACTATCAATAACATCCTTCCTCTATCTAAACCCTACTAGACGGACATTGACCTACCTATTCCTGACCCTAACCCTTCAGTTGATGCCTTACTGATGAACTCTCATCTTTCTTTACTGAGACACCTCAAGTTTGGGTTGTGTTGCCTCCTCATAGAGCACCTGTGTCTCTAATCGCTCCTGCACCTATAGTGCCTGCCTCTGAATGGGAGTGTTCCCACTCACAGGATGACATTTCCTTGGCTCAGGTCTGCCATGGTCTCCTTCGCTGTTAGGCCTCTCACCTTTTTCTCCACGACCCACTGCTTCTCATACTCATTGCCGACCACTCTTCTAATATATAAGAAGGGTCACTTCAGAAAGTCCTCTACTTCTCCTTCCTCCTCTGTTCGCGTCTCTTCCTCTCCTAAGGGACCTCTGCACTTGGTTCTCCCTCTGTTCCACCCTGCTCTAGCCCATTTTAAGAAACATAGAGAAAACTTCAATAAGTTGGGAAAGGACATTTATTTTAGCTCTAAGGCTGTGCTCAGACGCAGGGTTATCCATCCTGAGGTTCGTACTAAGCTGGTGGTGGCACAAATTTGTGATATATTGGCCTTCTAGGGGTGGATCAATCTCTTCTTTGATATTGAGGACCCTGTGTTTGAACCTGATATGGTGGAATTCTATATGAATCTTGCATTTGTTGAAGGTGATGTGGCTACTTTAAGGGTACATAAGTTGGATATAGTGTTTGATAAGGTGAAGCTGGGAGAGATTATATATATTCCATATGTGGGGCTGGCTGAGTATGTCTGGTTGGAGGATACCAGTTGTGTCTTGATATCCAAATTTACTTAGGGGCGAGTCACTGATGTGCCAAGGAAGGTGTTCAAGGCAGAGATGCCGCTATATTTGAAACTCCTATTTGAGGTGGTGCATAAGAGAATGTTTCCTAGAGGTAAATGCCAGCATGAAGCTATATTTCAGGATATAGGGATTGTGCAAGTCATCGACTTGCAGGAACTTGTGGCTTGGCCTGCTTTGATTTTAAGGCATATGGCGCGCATTGTTGATCCCATGGAGAGTTCTCATCAACTTGCATATGGTAACCTGTTGACCCATGTTTTCAAGGTGTTTTAGGTACTGCTTGGGTAGGAAGGGCATTGACCAAGAAATATATGATTGATCATCACACTACCCTTAAGTGCAAATGGGCTCCTCTTGCTATCCCTGCTGCTGTACCTACTCCACCAAAGTTTACTGGCACTATCACTCAGATCATGAGGGAACTTCTTGAGGCTCATGCTAAGCAGGCTCATCTTTAGGCTTAGGTTGGTGATCTTCAGGACCAATTCGGTGATTCTCAGGCAGAGGTGGGTTGCCTCAAGGACCGGCTCCTCTAACAATAAGTGGATCACAATCAATGGGTGGAATCTCTCCTTAATCTTCTAGGTGCAGGCCCCTCATCCCATCACCCTTAGTACTCTAAGTCATTTGTTATCCTTTTTTTATTTGCACTATAAAAATTATTTTTGGGTTGTATAAATTTTTGTGGATGCTTATTCGGGCAGCGGTACTTGCCTATTATGTTTTGTTATATATATATCATATTCTGCTTTGACTTGCTGAATTTCTTTGTGCTATATGGATGGCTAATATCCTCAATTTTAATGTGTTATGTCTAATGCTACTTTTGGCTCTTGATATCTGCTCTAATGTTCTTGTTACCTGGTTTTTGCTAATGCCTGTTATCTTTTTGAGATATCAAAAGGGGGAAGTTGTTTTATAAGAACTCATGAATAAGCACATAGGTTTGCCGTCATCAAAAAAGGGGAATTTATTAGGATCTTTGCAGGTATGACTATGTTATTTTGATGATGACATTTGCAGGTATGACTATGTTGTTTTGATGATGACAAACGAAAGTAGCAACAACATGGCACATAACCATGTCCTGTATAGCTGCACCTATAGAGTTGAGCAAAATCCCTGTCAAAATAGGAGTGGATTTATATGGAAACAAAATAAGAAGAGGATTCGGTAATCAAAAGCTTAGGAAAAGAACTCTTTTATGGAAAAGAATCACATGCCCTACTCAAGAAAGGAGTCCTATATGGAATTTCTCTTGGGTTCAATGTAAACACAATAATCAACCCTAGGAGAAATATTTTTTGCAATTTAAAATCGGTGAGAGCATTCAAGTAAGAGCACAGGCACTTGGCGAGAGCATTCAAGCAAGATCTAGAGTTAGATTTTCTTGATTGTTCAAGTCCATTTGACAATCTTCTTAGAGTCTTTGTTTTAGGACAAATATTGTAAGAAGTTTTTATTTGAGTGAGTTGTAATTGAGAATGGGTTTGACTCTCAATAGTTGAGTTTGTTGCCTGAGTGGTAAGTTGACTTTGCTTATTTGAAGTTAGTGAAGTTGTTAAAATCCTACTAGTGTAGGTAGTGGTTGTTTCTCCCTTGAGCAAGGAGGGTTTCCACTATAATTTTTTTGATTCACTTTACTGCTTTCTGTGTGAGCGCCGGTACTATTTATTGAACCTGGTTCACTAGCAGTTTAGGGGTACTAATCCTTTCAAAATTTTCTTGCATCATTTTCCTCACTTTAAACAAATACTTATAGATACAACAAGAAAATAATGGGCTCAAATACCACATAGTAGGAGTTCATTTTTGTAACAAGTATGAGAAAGAGCACTGCGACTCGCATGGCATGACGATACGAGCAGATTAACTTGTCAGAATAAGACTTGTTTTAATTTTCTTTCTTCTGGGTTATCTAAATAGTTGAGAAAACACTCTCTATAATAATTGATGTCATGATCAAATTCTTTTTACTAATTAGAGCATTATATTATTAGTAATAGCCCCATGCACAGTGACTTCAGCCTCTATAACACAAGTGTCTCTGATCAGAAAGTCGGCTCCTGGCAAATTGAAATTCCCAATCGATATAAATCTTGGCCATCCATAAAATGTCTACAATCCACTGAACTAATAGTTGCCTGCCATCAAAAGTAGTATACATGATGATGATATGATAAAGATTCATCATCCTCTTCAACACTATTACATCATTAACTTAATAGTACTTTTATGTTTATACATACAACGGATATCCATTATGTATATAACAGATATTAAGTTACAACAAACAAATAAACAACACCAGTGGAATCCCACAAGTGGAGTCTGGGGAGGGTAAAATGTATGTAAACCTTATTACCACTACCTCATAGAGGTATAAAGGTTGTTTCTGAGAAATCCTCATCTCAAAAACCCATAAGCAAAATAAACTAGACATGGAAAAAAAGGAAAAGAAAAAGAAAAAGATTAAAACAAAGAATGACTAATAACAAAAAGTATATGATAGTATGTAATACTATAAAATTAACATATATAAGAGGGATAATGACACCACAAGATAAAAAGACCAGACTAATCCTACTAACCTATCCTTACTAGCATATTAGCCTGCTACTCTAATATACGACCTCCACTCCTTTCTATCTAGGGTCATGTCTTCGATGAGATTAAGTGTCGCTATATCTACGCGTTACCATTTAAAGGCCACAATTCACATATTTATTAACGTAAAGATGGAGCATATGAAAGTCTAACCTTAAAAGATGGTATATCATCTTTTCCATTTGATTTTGTGGAATTGGTATCCAGCGATCCTAATCAAGGGTAAACATCGAGCAACATCAATAATATTCAAGCAACATATTTGCATAAGAATGATTGAATAACGTATATTGAAAACAGAATCTTTCTTTTCCTTGTTTTTCATTTAAATAGGTGAAGTGAAATCCACAATATAACAGTAAACAATCTAACCTTCAGAATCAAACTGAACTTTATATTAACCAAAAGAAGGTATTAAAATAAGGCTCCTTGTCCTTCTTGGAACATGTAGGCAACCAGGACAAGTTCAACAACTTTTTGATTCAATGATTGAAGAGGGACTAGAACCCACTTCAGAACTCTATACAACCTTGATTGGTGCTTATGGTAGAAGCAACATACTTGACAACGCATTTTCTCTTCATTCCATGATTGAGCTTTCTTATTGTCAGCCAGAGGTGTATATTAATCAGGCATGTGTAGATGCTAGCTGACTTGATTTAGTTGTGTCATTATATGAACAAATGGATAATTGATCCATAGTTCCAAATACTGGCACTCATAATATAATCTTGAGTGGGTATGGTAGATTAGGCAAATGTGCAGAAATGGAGAAAGTTCTTTTGGGATGGGCTATGAACACTATTCTGAGCATATTTTGTAATAAGGGGCTAATTGAAATGAAGGAGAGATGGTATGAAAAGTTCTATAATTTTGGTATTGAGCCAAAAACCCAGACATTTAATATCTAGTTTATTCTGCTTATGGGTTTTAGTGATGAGGGTTCCCAAGAAACAACCTCTTTACATAGCGATAAGGTCTGCATACATTCTAGCCTTCCTAGACCCCACTTATTAGATTACACTAGGTGTGTTGTTGTTGTTGTATTGGTGCTTATGGGAAGAAAAAGATGTATGGTAAAATGTCATCTGTAATGGAGTACAATGTCAACGTATAATAATGTCATTGCGGTGTTCTCTGATGTAATTGACACAAATCATATGGAATATACCTTTGATCAAATGCGTGCTGAAGGGATGAAAGCAGACACTAAGATATTTTGTTGTCTTATCAGAGGATATGCAAATGTAGGCCTTTTTCATAAAGTGATCAACTCTGTCCAGTTAGCTGGGAAATTAGATATCCCTGAAAACACTTCCTTATTTAGTTCTGTTCTTTAGGCATCTGCAAAGGCAGAATATGTAATGGAGATGGAGAGGGTTTTCAAGCGAATGAAAGATAAGCAATGTCGACTGATCTCATTACTTACTCTACTATGATTGATGCATACCAGAAGGCATGAAGATTTTGTTTTCTATTTATATTATTGATTTCTAAATTTTGGCAACAGGACTGTAACGCCTAGTGAAATTATCAAAATGCCCCTAGAATGAAATCCTGCATAAAATGGATCTCCAAAGCTCAGATGAAAAATTTGAGACCGAAATTGCAATCAGCACAAAAAATTGGGTGGAGAAGTGGTCTTGACCCGATTTTAAAGAAATTGGATCGAAAAAA
>DF361455.1:91271-103065 GCA_000787875.1 Solanum virginianum | reverse complement strand
TTAAAGAAATTGGATCGAAAAAATTATTTTTTGATCCATAAATTAAGACAATGAGGGTACGCGTTAGGGCTATGATGTGTCCTGGTAGTGGACCCACACTTTTTTTTTAATTTTGTGATGGGGATTAGATTCCGAAAATATGCAAGTATGCGACAGGCCCGTGTCGCGGACCTGTTCTCCCGACCAGTTCCATTGAAGTTCAAAATTTTAAATCTTTTGAGCTTTATTCTAGACTTTTTTCCACCCCTTCTAGACGTAATCCATGACCAATACAAGTCATTTTTAGCCTAAAAGAGTTAAAAAAAACTTTTCAAAAGTCCCTTATGCAAAAACTAAGAAGAGACCTTGAGTGAAGAAGAGGAGAAAGAGCTAGGGTTCAAAGGATTGAGGCTAATTTCTTGAGAAATTGATTGTCAAATTCCATACCAGGTATGTAAGGCTATCTAAATAGTTGGACTATGTTCATCCACGAGCCCCTTCGCCTACTTGAGTTAAGATCATGAGTATAAATTACATGTTCTAAATCACATGAATTCTTGAGTTTTAATTTTGTACATGACAGAGTTTTTCAAAGATAATGGAGTAAGTTTATGAGTTGCATCATTTTTCCTACGAATTATGTATGTATTTTGCATGCTTGATACCCTAACCCCAAACTTGATATTTTCATGGCTTATTGATTAAAATTGAAATTATGAATCTAACCTCCTAAACTAGGTAATATGTACTTGAGAAGCATGTTTCTTGTCTCACATATGCATTTGTTGAATGGCTATGATGTCCTATGTTCTGAGCATGAATGGTATGATGTCACATGATCATATTGAGTTTGAGTCCAACTTGATTTCTTGTATTGATTGATTGAATTGTTGAATAATTGAGATGAGTCAAGTTTGATGAAGTCATTGATGGGATGATGGATGAGTTAAAACTAGATTGATAAGTTGACATATTTTAGTCTTGGTAGGAGTATCGAACACCGAGCGGGGAGCAAGTATACATCTACTTAATCTAACAGAACTACGTTACTAATGTAGTATAGTTATGCATCTCATTTCGGTGATATTATCTCACATGCGAACATTTATTATGGATCTATGAGATAGAGTTGACGCGTCCTTTTCCGTGGCAAGTTAAGGACAGACGAGACAACAATGCCATATTTATTATACATTACCATGAAATAATGGTGGGGTTGTGAGTATATCAGTTAGAGAAACTCCCAAGCAAACACTTGAATTGAGCATATCCTGATTTTCAAAATAAGGTTGTATTAAACACTCAGTATATTTCTAAAGCATGAATTCAAACTTATTGCATGATTTTTTGAGTTGAGTTATGAGATGAAAAGTTGAGCCTTGAGTCAAGTTTGTGGATTAGCTTGAGCCTTGTCTATTTACTTTTATCCTGTCTACATACCAGTACATTCTACATACTGATGCCCCTTGAAACTATATCATTTCATGATGTAGGTATGGGAGATAGAGGACTTCAGCAGATACACCATTGAGGTACGAATTTCCTAGTCTCAAAGTTTTGGTGAGCCCTCTTTGCCATTCAGAGAAGCTTATCACTATTTATTTCAGTTTCTGTTATTTCATTAATGTTGGGAAGCCATGGCCTATCATGGTACCATCTAGACATTTAGAGTCGAAGCTTCATAGACCTTGAGTAGAGCACTTTTGAGTATTTTCTTTCCTAACTTGATCTATCATCTTGAGATTATTTTATAATATTTTTACTTTTCCCTAAAAGTTTTATACAAGTATTCTTTCGCTATTGAGTAAGATGTGACAATGAGACCAAGTGGTTCACTCGGGGACTAGCAATAGTCTATAAAAACTTTGTTCTAATTCATGTGTTACACATTTGTGTAATATACCTAAAAAATGAACTACTACTCAGAGAGATACCTCAACTCTAACTACTGAGAATTCCCTACCAAAGGTCCCTGCTCAGACGGAGACAAGGAGGCCGGGTCGACCTGCCAGGGCTGTTGAGGTCCCACAGGCGCCCCCTGCATAACAATAGTTGGCTCCTACCTCAGAGATTGAGTTTAGGGGAGCCATTACCATACTTTCTCAACTAGTGGCCTCCTAAGGTAATAGTCTATGTCCTCAGGTTCCTAATTCTAGCTCACAAGAGTCCACTGCCACAACGTGACTCAAAGACTTCTTGAGAATGAACCCGCTGGTGTATATGGGGTCGAAAGTTGAGGAGAACCCACAGAATTTCTTCGACGAAAAGTACAAGGTTTTAAGGGCCATGCATACTAGTGGGGTCGAAGGGGTTAAGTTTGCCTCTTATTAACTTAAAGATATGGCAAACGTCTAGTACAACCACTAGGAGGATAGTCGAGGTAAAGATGCTGAGCTGGCTGAGTGGGATGAGTTTGAGAGTGCTTTCCTCAACCACTTCTTTCCCCAAGAGTCGACGAAGGCGGATTGAAGAGTTTGTGAACTTGAAACAAGAGGGGATGACCGTCAAGGAGTACAACCTAAAGTTTATTAAGTTGTCCAAGTATACACCAGAGATGGTTGAGGACATGAGGGCAAGGATGAGAAAGTTTGTTTTTCGACTGGGTAAACATATGAAGAGGGAGTGTAAGGCAACGTTGCTGATTGCGGGCATAGACATCTCCAGGATTATGGTTTATGCCCAACAAACCGAGGAGGTTAAAAACAAAGATCGAGAAGACCACTTAAGTAAGAAAGCCAAGTATGCAGGGCATGAGCCTAACTAGCATAGGTAGGACAAGGGGGACAGATCTTACTTTAAGAAGAAACGGTTATGTTATGCACCATCATCAACCAGTTCACCAACTCCAAACACCAGGTATGACTCAAAAACTCAAGGGCAATTAAACTTTAAAGCATAGGGTTCATAGGCCAGTGTGATCCTTGGCTCAAAAGGGAAACCACCCTATGGGAAGTGTAGCAGGATGCATTTGGGGGAGTGTAGAGAATAAGAAAGTCGTTGCTACAAATGTGGCTCGATAGGTCACTTCCTGAGAGACAGTCCACTTTGGGGCAACAAGGATCAATCTTCTACTACTATGCCACCATCCATAGGTAATCAGAAGGGTGCCACACTGGGGACAAGCGGAGGAATAAATTGTCTCTATGCAATGGGGAATAGACAGGTTCAAGAGGTTATACCTGATGTCATGATGGGTATGCTCTGAGTTTTTACTTTTGATTATTATGCTTTGCTTGATCTAGGGGCGATAGTGTCCTTTGTGACACCTTATATGGCTAGAAAATTTAAGATTTCTCCTGAGTATTTACTTGCACCTTTCCCTGTTTCTATTTTGGTTTGGGAGTCTATCATAGCCAAGAGAGTTTATAATGATTGTGTAGTGCCTATCTACTATAGGGATACTCTTACGGATCTGGTTGAGTTGGAGATGATTGAATTTGATATAATTCTTGGTATGGACTCAATCTACACCCGCTATGCCACTGTTGACTATAAAACCTGAACCGTCAAGTTTTAATTTCCAATGAGTCTATTATAGAATAGAGGAGAGATTCTGTTGCACCTAAGGGAAAATTTATTTCCTATCTTTGAACTAGAAAGTTAACCTTTAAAGGGTGCATCTACTACCTCGTGCAAGTCAAATTAGATGATGTTGAGCCTTATACTCTTAAGTCAGTCTCAATTGTAAATAAGTTTCTTGCGGATCTGCCTGGAGTCCCTCCCGATAAGGAGATTGACTTTGGGATTGATGTTCTTCCTAATACCCAACCTATCTCAATTCCACCTTATAGGATGGCCTCCGCTGAGTTGAAAGAGCAGTTGAGGGACTTGTTAGAGAAGGGATTTATCAGATCGACTATTTCTTCTTAGGATACTCCAATTCTATTTGTACAGAAAAAAGATAGGTCTCTCAGAATGTGCATAGATTACAGGCAACTGAACAAGGTCACAGTTAAGAATAAATATCCTCTCCCAAGGATAGATGATTTGTTTGACCAAATTCAGGGTGCCTCTTGTTTCTCAAAAATAGATCTTAGATCAGGTTATCATCTCTTGAAAACAAGAGAATGTGACATTCAAAATATAACTTTTAGGACTAGATATGCCACTTTGAGTTCTTAATCATGTCCTTTGGGTTGACGAATGCACCTGCAACCTTTATGGACTTGATACATAGAGTGTACAGACCCTACCTTGATATGTTTTAATTGTGTTGATCGATGACATCTTGGTATACTCGAGGGATGAGCAGAAACATGCCAATTGCCTCAGAGTTATCCTACAAGCTCTCAAGGATCATGAGTTGTATACAAAGTTCTCAAAATATGATTTCTGTCTCAAGTTAGTGGCCTTCATAGGCCATGTGGTCTCAGGTGATGGTATTTGAGTAGATACCCAGAAGATTGAGGCAGTTAAGAACTGGCCCAAACCGACCTCACCAACAGACATTAGAAGTTTCTTAGGGTTGGCAGGCTACTACTGCAGATTTGCTAAGGGTTTCTCTTTCTTGTCTGCACCATTGACTAAGCTAACTCAGAAGAAGGTCAAGTTTCAGTGGTTTGACGAATGTGAGAAGCGTTTCCAAGAGTTAAAGACCAGATTGACTACAACCCCAGTTTTGACCTTGCTTGATGGAATAGAAGACTTTGTAATATATTGTGTTATAATATATTGTGATACGTCAAGAGTTGGGGTGGGTTGTGTGTTGATGCAGAGAAGGAAGGTGATAACCTATGCTTCCAAGAAGCTTATGGTTCATGAGAGAAGCTATCCGACCTATGATCTTGAGTTGGCGGTGGTGGTGTTTGCACTTAAAATCTGGTGCCATTACTTATATGGAGTATATATGGATGTGTTCACTAACCATAAGAGCTTGCAGTATGTCTTCAGCCAGAGAGAACTCAACTTGCGGCAGAGGAGATGGTTGGAGTTGCTCAAGGATTATGACATGGGTATTCTCTACCACCCAAGTAAAGGTAATATTGTGCCTGGCGCTTTTAGCAGGTTTTCAATGGGTAGCACGACCTATGTGAAGGAAGAAAAGAAAGAGTTAGTGAAGGAGGCGCACATATTAGCTCGATTGAGAGTCCAACTTGAGGAAAATGATGAGGGAGAAGTCAATGTCCAGAGATGGTCTGCATCGTCTCTTATGGTAGAGGTGAAGGAGAAGCAAGATCGAGATCCTATCATACTCCAACTGAAAGAGGTCGTCCATAAACAGAAAGTGATGGTTTTCTCCAAAGGGGAAGATAGGTTGTTGAGATACCAGGGCAAGTTATGTGTTCCTGATGTTGATGGTGTAAGAGAGTGAATCATGGCAGAGGCTCATAGCTCTAGGTATTCCATTCATCTTGGCTCTACCAGGATGTACCATGACTTAAGGGAAGTCTATTGGTGGAGTGGGATGAAGTGGAATATTGTTGAGTTCATTTCTAAATGCTCGAACTATCAGCAAGTCAAAGTTGAGCATCAATGGCCACGTGGATTGGCACAGAACTTTGAGATCCCTGAATGGAAGTGGGAGATTATTAACATGGACTTTATTGCTGGTCAATCGAGGTCTCGAAAGAAGTGTGATTCGATATGGGTGATCGTGGATAGGATGACCAAGTCATATCACTTCCTAGAAGTAAAAACAACCAACACAATGGAGAAGTATGCCAAGTTGTATATCTGGGAGATTGTGAGATTGCATGGAGTCCCATTGTCCATCATCTTGGATAGAGAGCTCAATTCACCTCCCAGTTTTGGAGATCCTTCTAGAAGAGATTAGGTACAAGGGTAAATTTGAGTATGGCTTTTCATCCATAGACGGATGGCAGGTAGAGCTTGTGTGCTGGACTTCAAGGGGAATTAGGATGACCATCTACTATTTATTGAATTTGTATATAACAATAGTTATCATAAAAACATCCAGATGGCCCCCTTTGAGGCCTTGTATGAGAGGAGATGTAGATCATCAATTGGGTTGTTCGAGGTGGGAGAAACAGAGTTGATTGGACTTGACCTAGTACACCAGTCCATAGAGAAGGTGAAGGTTATTAGGGAAAGCTTGAAAACTGCAAAAAGTCGCCAAAGATCCTACACTGATGTGAGAAGAAGGGACTTATAATTTGAGGTAGACGACTAGGTATACTTGAAGGTGTCTCCCATGAAAGGTGTCATAGGTTTGGTAAGAAAGGAAAGTTAAGTCCATGCTACATCGAACCCTATCAAATAGTGAGGAGAATAAGGAATGTTGCTTACGAATCAGAATTACCTATGCAGTTAGATGGAATTCACCCTGCATTCCACATTTTGATGCTGAAAAAGTGTTTGGGAGATCTTGATTTAGCAATCCTATTGAAAGTACTGGAGTAAAAGATAGTTTGTCCCATGAGGTGATTTTAGTCCAAATTCTTGATCATTAAATTCATAAACTGAGGAATAAGGAGATATCATCAGTCAAAGTTCTGTGGAGGAACCAATTTATTGAGGAAGCTACGTGGGAAACTGAGGACGCTATGAGAACTAAATACCTGCAACTCTTTGTGCCAAATAATGATGATGTTAAAGGTAATGTTTCTATCCTTAACTTAACTATTGTTCCCATTCTTTAGTTGATGTGTCTATTCATGAGTCTGAGTAGAGTTTATGGAGATTGAGGAAGAGTTTAGAATTTGAGTTATCGAGTGAATATTGAGAGAAGTCCTGAGTTAACTCGTGCTTTATTACCACCTCTACTCATCATTCGAGGACGAATGATCCCAAGGGGGAGATAATGTAATGCCCATTGAAATTATTAAAATGCCCCTAGAATGGAATCATACACATAATACATCTTCCTAAGCTCAGATGGAAAAAATGACATTGGATTTGCAATCAACACGAAAAACTAGGTGGAAAAGTTGTATCGACCTGATTTTAGAGCAACCAGATCAAAAAATAACTTTTTGATCCAACAACTGAGATAGTGAGGGTAAGTGTTAGGGATGCGACATGCCCTGGTTGCAGACCCACACTTATATACCTTTTCAAATTTTTCGACGGGGATTGGATTCCAAAAATATGTAGGTACGCGACATGTATGCATCGTAGACCTATTCCCCTGGCCTATTCCACTGAAACTTAATCTACGACCAATACAAGTTGTTGTTAGCCTGAAAGAATTTTTAAGAAAAAAACCTACTCAAAAGTCCCTTACGCAAAAACTAAGAAGAGACTTTGAGTGAAGAAAAGGAGAAAAAGCTAGGGTTCAAAAGATTTAGACTAA
This sequence comes from Solanum virginianum, assembly GCA_000787875.1. NCBI lineage: Eukaryota > Viridiplantae > Streptophyta > Magnoliopsida > Solanales > Solanaceae > Solanum > Solanum virginianum. The sequence continues at coordinate 95,834 of DF361455.1, read as the reverse complement.
TTTCTTACGAAATTGATTGTCAAACTCCATACTAGGTATGTAAGGCTACCTAAAGCGTAAGACTATGTTCATCCACGCTCCCCCTTAATCTACTTGAGATAAGATCATGAGTATAAATTACATGTTCTAAATCGCATGACTTCTTGAGTTTTAAATTCTGAACATGACTAAGTTTCTCGAAGATAATGAAGTTAGTTTGTGAGTTATATCATTTTTACTATGAATTATATATGTATTTTGCATGCTTGATACCTAACCCTAAACTTGATATTTTCATGGCTTATTGATTAAATCGACATTATGAATCTAACCTCCTAAACTAGGTAATGTGTACTTGAGAAACATGTTTCTTATCTCACATATGCATGTCTTAAATGGTTATGTTTCTTGTATCACATATACTGAGCATGAATGGTATGTTGTCACATGACCATATTGAGTTTGAGTCCATCTTGATGTATGTTGTCACATGACCATATTGAGTTTGAGTCCATCTTGATTTCTTGTATTGATTGGTTGAATAATTGAGATGAGTTGAGTTTGATGAGGTCATTGATGGGATGATGGATGAGTTGAGACTGATGAGTTGATTGATGAGTTGAGCATATTTTAGTCTTCGGAGGAGTTTCGAGCACCGAGGGGGGAGCGAGGATACATATACTCAATCTCACATAACTGCGTTGCCAGCGTAGGATAGTAATTCGACTCGTTCCAGTGACTCTTGTCCCGCAAGCGGACATTTATTATGGATCCATGAGATAAAGTTGATGCGTCCTTTTTCGTGACAAGTTAAGGACGAGCGAGACAATGATGCCAGATTCGTTGTACATCACCATGAAATAATGGTGGGGTTGAGAGTGTGTCGGATAGAGAAACTCCCAAGCAAACACTTAAGTTGAGCATATCCTGATTTTCAAAACTAAGTTATATTAAGCACTCAATTTATTTCTAAAGCATGCATTCAAACTTAAAAACTTGCATGATTTCTTGAGTTGAGTTATGAGATGAGGAGTTGAGCCTTGATCGAGTCTATAGATTAGTTTGAGCCTTGTCTATTTACTTTTGGCCTATTTACATACCAGTACGTTTCACGTACTGATGCCCCTTGACGTTGCATTATTTCATGATGTAGGTATGAGGGATAGAGGACTTCAACAGACACACCATTGAGGTCCAGAAATTTCAAGTCCCAGAGTTTAGGTGAGTCCTCCTTGCCATCTGGAGGAGCCTGTCTCTATTTATTTTAGTTTTTGTTATTTCATTGATGTTGGGTAGCCATTGCTTGCCATGGTACCATCTAGACATTTAGAATCGTGGCTTCATAAACTTTGAGTAGAGCACTTTTGAGTATTTACTTTCCTAACTTGATCTATCATTTTGAGAGTATTTTATGATATTTTTACTTTTCCCTAAATGTGTTATACGAGCGTTCTTCTATTGTTGAGTAAGATATGACAATGAGACCAAGTGGTTCACTCAAGGACTAGCAATAGTCTTTGAGTGTCGGCCACGTCTAGAGTACCTCCAGGGGCGTGACAAGGACCATCTTATTTTTTTTTAAAAAAAGTTTGAGTAAACATCCGAATCCCGGAAACAGCCTCTATATCTCTATGAGGTAATGGTAAGGTCTGCGTACATTTTACCCTCCCCAGACCCCACTTGTGGGATTCTACTGAGTATATTGTTGTTTGAGTAAACGTCAGGACCATCCTTTGCTACTGATATTGAACTTCTATGTAAATAGAACTTGTTATTTGAAGTTCTAGCAGGTTGTGCTCTGCTCTCCCTGTACTTCAAGTTTTTGGGGCCTTTTATTATGTTTAATCTGATGGATTTTGGGTAAGTAGTTTCTCTCTTTGTCATCATTTATTATTAGTTTATGTTTTTTTTTTTGTGTGGGGGGTGAGGGGTGGGGGTATTGTTAGTGTTGCAAAAGCCAACTGAAATTCATTAGTTACAAGAAAACTGTCCACTGGAACATGGAAGACTCACCTCCTTCCCTCGAAAAGAAACTATCATGGAAGATACACCTTCGAGAGAGAGAGGAAACTCCCTCTCAATAGTGTAACAGCTGCGAGAGGCGTTGTAAAGTTTTCCTTTGTGGCTAAACAACTATTATTTGAAGTTAATAGAAGTTTGATGGGGAGAGACGCGTATCTTCTTCGAAGTTGGTTCCTAACGCATTCTTACTTTGTGATTTTAACCGTTAAGAAATGGACCTTAGATTTAACCAGTTGTATTGCCAGAAATTTCATGAAGGGTGTCTAAACCATGAAATGCACATGTTGTGCTGACCTTTGCCATTAAGCAACTACTCTCATTGTCCCCAAAGGGTGTTCAAAATATAAATCTAACAATATAAATCAAGATTTGGCCTCTATATATTGGCCACCCTGGAACAATCGTGGCTCCGCCCCTAGATTTAACTCAACCCCAAAACTCGTGTGGGAAATTTGAAGGATCATATAAGGAAGACCAACTACCCATAACACAACTGATGTGGAACTTCTATAGTTTCCCCTTCACATTCAAGACTAGAAATGTAGAACATGCACAATATAATATTAGATCCTAAAGCGGGTAAACAAAGAATTGGGATGTGACTAACAGTTGAAAAAGTTAGCTCCGATACTATATTAGAATGTGTGACCATCTCATTTTAAAGCTTGACTTGTTAGAGAGCGTACTTTTATTTACTTAGTCGTATCTGTAATTGAGTTTTTTATAAGATGGATTCTATGGAAGAAGAGTAGGGAGGGGAATTTTGGGAAAACGATTAAATGGGAGAGAGGAGGGGACGAAGTACGAAAAATAATAAGAAATTTAGCTGTAAATGAGGTTTTACACCTTCAAAATCGACGTGGTACACATGGTTTGCCACATCTGCATCTTCTATACACAAGCCACACTTTTGTCAGTCAAACGTGTTCAACCATATGGCTGAAGATGAAATGTCCAAACTGATGTATTGCGTCAACATTAATAATTCACTTAATATTTGAGCAACACATTTGAAGCATGTTGTAAGGTTAGTTTTACTTTTAGTTCCGAGGCTCTTCCTTTTCCGTTCCATACTAGAATTTGCTCGAAAGAAATAAAGTGATTGCTAGGAAATGATCTTGCATCATTTTCCTCACTTTAAACAAATACTTACAGATACAACAAGAAAATAATGGGCTCATGTACCAAATAGTAATAGTTCATTTCTGTAACGAATATGAGAAATAACACTGGGACTAGCATGGCATGCCAAATTGGCATGACGATACAAGCAGAATGAGACTTAGGACTTCAATTTTTTTCCTTCCGGGTTGTCCAAACAATAGAGAAAACATTCTCTCTATAATAATTGGCGTCATGATCAAATTCTTTGTACTAATTAGAGCATTAGATTATTAGTAGTAGCCCCATGCACAGTGACTTCAGCCTCTATAGCACAAGTGTCTTTGATCAGAAAGCCGGCTGCTGACCACCTGAAATGCCAAATTGGTATAAATCTTGGCCATCCATAAAACGTCTGCGATCCACTGAACCAATAGTTGGCTGCCACCAAAAGTAGTATACATGAAGATGACATGATTTATTATTAACTTTATAGTACTCTACTGCTGTTAAGTACCTTTGCCTAAGTAATGTTTGGCATTTACGTGTCTGTGAACAGATAGCCGACTTCTGGCAACTTGAAATACCCAATTTGTATAAATCTTGGCCATCCACAAAACGTCTGCGATCCACTGAACCAATAGTTGGCTGCCACCGAAAGTAGTATACATGAAGATGAAATGATTTATTATTAACTTTATAGTACTGTACTGCTGTTAAGTACCTTTGCTTGAGTAATGTTTGGCATTGATTTGATGAATGATGCGTATTGTAAAATCCGCATATATTTGATTGCCCTGAGAAAGGTTGGTTGGTTCTGCCAATGCCAAGTATAGTGATAGATGGCTGCCTGTACCACTCCCTTTGCCCTTGGGGTATAACTGTATCTTCCTGGTTAAGTTTATACATACAACGGATATCCATTATGTATATAATAGATATTAAGTTACAACAAAAAAACAAACAAACAACAACATACCCAGTGAAATTCCACAAATAGGGTCTGAAGAGGGTAAAATGTAAGCAAACCTTATCACTATCTCATAGAGGTAGAAAAGTTGTTTTCGGGGAATCCTCGTCTCAAAAACCCATAAGCAGAATAAACTAGATACGGGAAAAAAAAAATGAAAAGAAAAACAAGGAAGAACGACTAATAACGAAAGCAATGATAGAAAGTAAATACAATAAAGTTAACAAATATATGACGGATAATGACACCACAGGATATATATAAAGACCCGACTAATCCTACTAACTTATCCTTACTGGTCTATTAGCCTGCTATTCTAATACGCGACCTCCACTCCTTTCTATCTAAGGTCATGTCCTCGGTGATATCAAGTATTGTCATATCAACAGATATTAAGTTACACAGTTTGTTATAAAAAGGATGCAAGTGATTGTACCATTTATGTTCTGCTGCCATGAAGGTCTTAGACTCTTCACAATCTGCAGTAAGAG
>DF361455.1:56927-76112 GCA_000787875.1 Solanum virginianum | reverse complement strand
TCAATTAAATTAATTGGAAAATATTTTTTTTATGAAATTGAACCCTCTTAATTTCCTAGCTGAATTGTTTATGTGTGCAATGGAATGCAAGAGTCTTAAGTCTTACATTGGATGCTCCAGAAATCACATGACATTTAGGCTTAACTGATGCATGCCTAGTGCTACTTGAGGGTAGCTGTTTCTTTTTCCTATAATTCCTAGAATATAATACACGTCTTTGACTTTCTTTGGTTCCTAAGTCTGAATTTGTTGATCTGTTTTCCCTGTTTGAATGAAGAACCCCTGCTACATCTATGGCCACTTCAATTTGTTAGAACCCTATTTTGGGATGTATTAAAGAAATGGAAAGGTGCATTAATCAGCTATGTGGTGTCTAATACATTCATATGTTGCCATTATAATCGAGGTGAGAGGTATTGAGAGTTTGTGTTGTGTGTCATGCTTTAGGATTAGTCATTGTATTACCTAAAGGATGCAACTATTGTATTATCCCAATCATTGCTTAGATTTTGAACACTTAGCTTTTCCTTTTGATCACTGTCCAGGTGACCTTGTGATCGAGTTGTTTTTGTACCTCACTATTGCATCCATAGTTGCCAAGCTTCACACCTTAAATTATAAATTGCTATGCATGTTTATAAATATGTTCATTTACATGTCTTTTGGTGGGATAAACACTGTTTCTCTGCCTGAAATCAGCCTACAATGACTCTCTTTGCTGCTCTATATTTCTAACTGTCATGTTGTCCTTGCTAAGTTTGCCTTGCATTGTTATTAAATTTGGTGTTTTATTTAAAATTGTCTTATTTTGATATTTAGGAATCTATATTATTTCCTAATCTTTATTTTTCTTATTTTTGCATGACCTACGACTTTGGGGTTCTTTTGAACCCCATCTTGCATTTTCTTGGGCCATGGAGGCCCAAACCTCCTCTTCTTCGAGTCTGCCCAGCCTGGAATCAGCCCAAGTTCAGAAACGCCAGAAATCAGTGTGTATACACTGATATACATGAATATACACCAAGTGTATACAACAAGAGAAAATGGGCTAAGGAGGCCCAAAAGAGGTTGCAACAGCACAAGAAAAAATCAAGTGGGCCAAAGGACCAAAACTCTTAAGTTTTCTTCCCTTACTTTATTTTGTGTATTTTATTTGTATTATTTGGATGCTAACATTGATTATTATCGTTGATGGTTTTAATCTAATTAGATTTCCCAACAAGTTTGCCATTTGTGTTAGTCTCCATTTTAATGTTTTTTATGCCTTACTATTATTTCTACAAAAAATGAAAACCCTTTCAAAATATCTCAAGTTTAATCAATGTCTTCAAGTTTAATCAATATCTTCAAGTTTAATCAATATCTTCAAGTTTAATCAATATCTTCAAGTTTAATCAATATCTTCAAGTTTAATCAATATTTTCAAGTTTAATCAATATTTTCAAGTTTAATCAATATTTCAAGTTTTAGTCAATGTTGAGTTAATCAATTATTTTAAGTCTAGTCAACTCTTTAAAATTAAGTCAACTTTTTAAATTGAGTCAACGTTCTCAAATTGAGCGAATAATTACAAATCGAGTTAAACATTTTTAAAAGTTAGTCAAACATTCTAATCGCCGGTCGACCGCATGTTAGCGGCCATTTTGAGTGATTAATTTCTTCTCAAAGTGGAAATTGAACCCTTACCCAATTTCTCTAAAATTTTAAAGCTTTTCTGTTAGGTTTTAAAGTTTATTTTGGTTTCCTAATTATCCTCAAAATTAGGAGGCGACTTTGTTTTCTTTCGATATTCGGGAATCTGAATCGTCCTCAAATCGATTGGGCCTCGAATCAGATTTCCAGAAAGAGTCAGACATTTTTTGGGATAACAGTATATTGATTTGATTAAAATTAATGACCTCTATAAGTTGATATTCTATTTTTAAAAAAGTTAATATAGTGACCTTAAAATGTTGGTATTAAATTGTTGTAACGAAAAAAGATAAAACAAATATACTCCTTCTATTTATTAGTTTAAAATTACTGAGTTTTGGAAGTCAATATTCTATTTTAAAAAGAATATGGATCACTGGAGACTGATTTTAATAAAAACAATTAAATAGAATAAAATATTTAATTAAATTAATTGGAAAATATTTTTTTTATGAAATTGAAACAAAATAAAATATTATTATTTATTTATTCAATTCAATACCAAACAAATGAAGTGAATTTTGACTGTATATACTTTTTTTGGGAAATTTTAGACCTCCGAAAGACGATATATTATTTGTAAGGTAGTAATTTAGTTTCCCTCCACATTTATTTTTCCTTCCAAAATTATCAACTTCACAAATAATATACCGTCTTTTGGAGGTTTGAAATTTTTCCAAAAAAATTAAATACAACCAAAATCAAAAGAGTACACTTTCAGTTCTTTTAATCACCATCCACTACCAAAAAATACGATTTAGCGACTAATAAAATATTTGTCGTTAAATAGTGACATACTAGCTATGAAAGTGTTATTTGGTCGCAAATTATGAAAATAAAAGAATAGGCATATCTTTTAGTTATGAATTAGCAACGAAAATTAGTTTTCGCTGCTAAATAGTGTGTCAACATTTGACGTTAAATATGTAGCCACGGAATTAGTAATTAAAATTTTTGTACTAAATTTATGAAAAAGGGAGTATAATTGACACAAGGTGCTGAGCTTGAGAGTTGAACATAGAGTTTTATGTATAGATGGTCCCCCTCTTCATTAGAGTTGATGACTCCTTTCTTAAGTTCAAAGGACTTATTATCAAAGTGTTTAAGCGCTTCGAATTGATTGGGTTCGTCGTTTCATTCGTGCTTAATGGTGAAAATTCTAAAAGAGTATCTCTACTCTTGATCTGATTTGATTTGTCTATTCGGAGTGACTTGTGACTTCCCAAATTGATTGATGGAGTATTAAAATGAGTCTTGATTGTCATTCGTGCCTGACGATAAGAGTGTTGGAGGAAATTTTCTTATCTTTAACTAAATCGATTGTCCTTTCTTGAGTCGCTTGCCCATCTTTGAGTCTGAGTTGAGTTGGTTGTCGAATGAGATGGAATCGAGAGATCAATTGATAGATATGAATGTTGAGACGAGTTTTGAGTCTATTTGTGCCGAATGATGATGATGTTGAAGGTAAAGGTTCTTATATTTAACGTTATTGAATGTCTCTTTTCATTGGGTTGATGCCTTTATCTTATTCTATTCCCGAGTCTAAGATAGATTTAGATAGGTGATAGATAGTTAAGAGTTCGAGTATTCCCAAGTGAGGAATGAGGGGAGTTCTGGGGTTATTAATGTTTCCATTCGACCTTTACCCATTATTCGAGGATGAATGATCCCAAGGGAGAGATGATGTAATACCCCATGAAATTTACCGAAATGCTCCTAAAATTCATCGTGTACAATGCGTCTTCCAAAGCTCCGATGGAAAATTTGAAACCGGATTTGTGATCAGTATAGAAAATTGAGTCAGAAAATGGTCTCTACCCAATTTAAAAACCACCAGGTAGAATTACGAAATGGCCCATTTTGGGCCAGAAACAGTAGCAAATCCATACCCCCTTCGCGACGCACTAGGGGCACGAAAATGCACTTATTTTTTTTTATTTCGTTAATTTTTTCGACATGAATTGATTTTTCGAAAAGTTTACAAAAATGAACTGGTGCGCAGCCCCTCCGCGATGCACACCAGTGTCCAGATTTTATGTTTTTTTCTTTTAACTTCGAGAAGGATATTTTTGTCCTTCCTAACATATTCTTAAGTCCCAAAAGCATATATTTAAGGCTCATTTCATGCAAAAGGGTTTCGAAACCCATTTTTTCTAAGTTTCTACGAGAGTTATGAGAGAGGAGAAGAATATAGAGGTGAGAGTTTCCTTTGAGGCTTCAAATTCCTTAAAGATTTGTGCAACCTTCCAAATTTCAGGTATATTAAGGCTACCCAAAACACGGAATCATTCTTCCATGTGCCCCAATGTATAAAATAGATTGGTAGTTGATAGATGATGGTTATGGGTTGAGATTTTTAAAGAATTTCTTGATATTTATTTTTAATTCTTATATATTATCTCAAATTGATGATCATCACATTTTAAATTACTGTTTACATGTATTATTGACTGGTTATATATTCTTTCTATACAATTCTCCTTGTTAAAGAAAACAATAATGAACTTAGGGTGATGTCTAGAGCCTTGATTGTTTATGGATGTATTGATTTTTATGGTCTGAGTCTTGAGACGAGTACTGTGATAAATGAAGTAGATAAAGTTAGTATTCTTGAGGTTAATGAGAATGAGATAGAGTTGAATGTAAGGATTTAAATTCCTGAATTGATAGAATGATAGATGAAAGAAGGACCCTGCTTGAGAGGGGGGTTGGCTGTATCACAATCTGACCTTGATAGACTTATGAGCTTATTGAGTTTTCTGGGAGGAGTATTAGCACCGCAATGGGTAAGAGTGAGTTCCATTTGCACTCATTAACTATATGGACAACGTCCATAGAGGATTTGACAGGCTTCTTTGGGATCCCTGACAAACTCATCCTTTACCCCGACAAGGTACTGGACAGATGCGGTAATGACATCTCTTCATTGTATCACTACTGGCTCATGGGTGGTGATTGTCGGTTATAGAAACTCCCAGATAGGTTTTCTTGTTGATAGTACTCTGACGTTGATGTGATCGTATGATGTCTTGATGGATAGTGCGACGTGTCGGTTATAGAAACTCCCAGATAGGTTTTCTTGTTGATAGTACTCTGACGTTGATGTGATCGTATGATGTCTTGATGGATAGTGAGACGATAAAATTCTTTCTTTACTCTGAGTAAGGATGAGTGATTGATGAGTTGATGTTACACTTTCATATACTATTTATGAAAGTGTATGATGCAGATTCTATAGGCAGCGGACTTCAGTAGCCCAATCTTTGAGGTTTACGGATTTCGATAGAGACTTGGTGAGTCCTCCCTTGTTTCTGGGGGACATGCTATCTTCTTTTCATTGATTCTAGATTATTTCATTAGACTGTGGTAGCCATGACCTATCATGGGTACTTTCTTAGATGATAGTCATAGAGGCTTCATAGACATAAACAGTTGATAGTGATATTGGGATTGACTATTTTCAACTTCTTATTCTATTGAATTGCTTATTTTATATTCTTTATGATAGTGATTATGATAGCCCATTGTTAGCTTATTATTTTCTTATATCTTCTGCTAATGAGTTGATTGAATGAATGCAGTGAGACTAGGTGGTTCGCTAGGGGCTAGCAATAGTCTTCGAGTGCCAGTTACGTCTAGGTTACCCTCCCGAGGCATGACACTAAAAGTATATATTTGGAGCTCACTAATTTAATTAATTTAAACTAACGTATAAAGTCTTCTAGCGAGAAGTTATCAAAAAGAAAAAACATTTAGACTTGTGGGATTAAAAAAAAGAAATAATCATTCATCATATATCACCATCGATGATAATATCTAGTCCTTTTTAAATTAATTTTTAAAAATAATGATTCATGTACTTGTAAATTAGAAACTATTAATTTTATGCATTCAATTCACCTTATCAAGAATCTTTTACATACAAAATTTTGTTATTAATTAACAAACTTTATTAATTGCTCGATCGACATTACCTAACAACTAGAAGATCATATCAAATTCATCTCAATCTTAGATCACAGATTCATCAACCTAAGATCCTACCCTCAACTAATATAATCCAAACAACATTCTATAGACTACATACATGGTCAAATAGCTTTGTATTACCTCTAACTCTAATACATAGACTAGTTTGCAATTTGTGAAAAAGCTCTTCAATGCTCGTAGCTTTCTGTTTGAATACTCTTTCGTTTATCTATCCATATATTGTAAGAAATATATGTTTGCAAGACTAGCCTTCAATAGACACCTCTTTGCACTTTTTCCTTTCGATTGTTTAGCAATCCATCCCCAAACCTCCTTCCATGTTGCTTCACTATAAGACCAATGCATCCAGCTTAGCATTCTGTGCCCATTTTTTTTGGTAACTATAATATCCATTACTAGATATGTCAATATGTACATGTTTGAAACCTAGGAGATGGACATATCCCACTCTCTAGGCTCATCCATCAGAAACTTCTGCTACTATATTTAAACAACCTATGGATAGTAATTTAGTCTTGTTAGTGCACTTGCCAATCTAAGAATAGTACTAAACCTACAATACATCTCCTGTATGATCTGCCTCACTAATTGTTCTATAGTTCTGCTCTTTTGTTGGAAAATTCTGTTGTTCTTTTCTTGCCATATGAAGTAAACAGCTGCTGCCAAAGTAACTCTATATATATCTGCATTCATATCCTTCTGCCAAAGTAACTCTATATATATCTGCATTCATATCCTTCTGTCCTGCATTCCTTACAACCCATGTTATCTCTTCTTCCCATCTTTGGCTTTGTCTACTGATATCCCTCAGCAAGTGTTTCCATATCCGTCTAGATAAAGTGTAGGCAAAGAAAATGTACTGGCCAGTTTCAGCTTCATTGTTGCATAGAACATATTTGCTGTCAGTAATTATCTTTCATTTCTCCAGTCTGTCTCTTGTGTATAGTCTTTCCTAAAGGACTATGTATAATATAAACACCTACCTAGGACTTCCATAGTTGTTACAGATTAGTCTTCTCCAATGCACTTTATTGTATAATCCCCTCAGTAATTTGTACATTTGCTTAATTGAGAAGTTGTCAGCAGTAATAATAAGCTCTTATTGTATGTTTGCTTCCTCCATCCAAGTACTTGTAGTAATATGTTGCTTATGGCTCGTGGGTGGTACTTGAAGCCTACTTTCCTCCTTAGTGTCTTTGAAGCTCTAGTCAGTTACACCATTGCTAGCACAAATAGATAAGGTGACAAAGGATCACCTTGTCTAACCCCTCTTTTGCCTTAAAAGGATTACTAAGAGATCCATTCACCATAATGGCATAAGTAACTATTGTCACACATTGCATAACCCAAGTAATGAACTTAGCAGGTATTTGTATCCCCTTCAACACCTCATCTAAAAAGTGCCATTCTAAAGAATCACTATTTATGTGTCGCAATTGATTGTGGGAGTCACTTAAAAATCATCGCCGATTAATAGCAACAAATCTAACTACGGGAGTTCTTTAAACCCCTAAAACAGCCAACTGTGGGGGTTCTAAACCATATGCCTTATACATGTCAATTTTCATCATACATCTTTGTGATATCCCTTTCCTCCCATATCCCTTAACTAGTTCATGACTAAGTATCACATTATCAGTAAGTACTCTTCCTGGAACAAATGCAGCTTGACTGGGATCCACTAGGTAGTCCACTAGGTAGTCCATAACACTTTAAAGCCTATGAGTTAACAATTTTTTTATATGATCTTTTATAGAGTGGTACAACATGATATAGGTCTGTATTCCTTTATAGATTTAGGATGTTGACCTTTGGAATCAGTGTGACTATGGTTCTATTGATAAGTCTGCACATCTCATTACTTTGAAAGAATTGAAGCACTGCATAATTAACATCTTCTCCAATGGTAGGCTAGGCTTTCTTGAAGAATGTGAATTGAAACCATCCCCTCCAGGGCTTTCTTGTCATCTATACCTTTAAGAGCTTGCAAAACATCTTCCCTGGTTAAGTCTTTGATTAGGTACAACTGTTGATCTCTTGTTAGTACTAGCCCCTCCTTTATAGTTCTCTGATTTGTTTCTGCCATTTTAGAGCTTGTTTACCTAAGTAATTATTTGTAGAATCTTACAGCTTCCTCAGTGATATCTTGTGGATCCCTCAGCACACTTCCAGCTTCTGTTGTTAGCAAGGTGATTTGATGGCTAGTTTTCCTGCTTTTCGTATTAGCAAAGAAGTATTTAGTGTTAGAATCTCCCAGCTTTAGCCACTGCACTTTTGATTTCTGTTTATAGATACTTTCATCAATTTGACTCCATTTCATTAGCTCTTTCCTAGTTGTTCTTTCCTCATCAATCATCTGATGTGGAACAAGCATTGTGTACATTTATTTTTGTCTGTCCTCCAACTATTTCCTCAATTGTTTCACTTTATCATTTACTCATGTAAACTCTCTTTTATTCAATTTTTGCATTTGTCTTCTCACATTCTTCAAATTCTGCCATACACCTTTCATTCTTATTGCTTGTCTTTGCCAATCTTGTGCCACTTTGTGCTGGAAGTCTGGGTGTTGTGTGAGACCATTTTAAAACCTGAATGGTGCCTTTTTTCTAGCAAATTGTTGTTCTATTGCAAGTCTTATTGGAGGCATTTTGATTATCCACTCTGCATTCACTAAAGCCTTATCAATCCTACTGAATATATGACCATTTGTCTAGGTAAAATGTTTCCCCACAGTTGGCATTTCAACTTGATGACATTATGTTATGCACTTATAGAAGTCCCTGGTTTCTAATTCCTGAACGGGCTCCCAACAGGTTTTTCTTCTGATGTCAATATAACATTGAAGTCCCCCATGATTAGCCAAGGCTCTGATATGCAGAGATTCAGGTTATGTAAGGTATCCCATAGAGGTCTTCTTGTAGCAATAATGTGTATTCCATAAACTGCAGTGAACTGAAATTCCTTTCCCTCTTGGATCAGTGTTAGTTTGTCATGTATGTGTTGTGGTAATGTTTCTTTGTTTTAAAACTTGACTGTCGTACTATCCTAATCTATCCAAATTCTTCCTCTGGTATTGCTATCTGCATTGGGGTTCCAATCCCATCTTGGCATGGTTTTATTGATAGTTTTCCTTACTCTATCACTTCTAACTCTATGCTCATATATTACTATACATCTTATTTTATTTCTTCTTATGAATACCTCATTTTTTAATGCTTGACCTCTTGATTGAAACCTCTAACATTCCAAGTCATAATCATGTATAAAGTCTTATTGGAGGGTCTCTTTCTTTTGCATCCTCTATTGTACCATTACTCTGCCCTTTCTCATTGCACCTTATGTCATTCCTGTTGTTGCTTACCTAAAGGACTATGTATAATATAAATCCTCTATTGTACCATTACTCTGCCCTTTCTCATTGCACCTTATGTCATTCCTGTTGTTGCTTAACTGCATTTGATCCTCTTGGAGAGCTTTTTGTTTACTTAATCTGTGTGTAACTATATGCCATTCTTCCTCAGTATCTATATTTTCCTTTACTGTTTCCAGTTATGCATTGTTCTGATTTTGTTATGTGATGGCATTTCTTTCTTGCCCTTGCCCTGCTGGTTTCCATTCCTTCTTATGGCCTTGATGCTGTTGGCATTGCCATTGGTATGACCTTCTCTTGGCAGGAAATGCTAACTTGTAAGCATTTTTGACAAAAGATAGACTTCCACTCATACCATGTAAGTTGGTCAATCACCTTTCCTTTAGAGTCCTGAATCTTAACAGTTTTGGAAAGTTCTTTAGTTACATCCATTTCTACTAGGATTCTAGCAAATGATATTCTACTGACATTAGTGGTACACTCATCTACATATAATGGTTGACCCAGGCTACTTCCAATCTTACTAAGCACTATTGCATTCCAACAGCTAAGTGGCAAATTAGGAAGTTTTACCCATAGAGGAATGGTAGTGAAAATCTATTCTTTGAAATTAAAGTTTGGTGTCCAAGGTTTCATAATAACTGGTTGTCTAAGCATATAGTGAGGCCCTGAGCATAAACTCTTGTCACTGTTGACACCCAATTTTTACCCTCCATAGTACAAGTTACCGAGTTTCTTTAATTTAACAATTTGAAATATTTATCTAAACTAATATTTGTATTTAAAAAATTAATTAAGTGGGGGCCACGCGCCCCCAATCCCTTTTTCTTTTCCCTTTCCCTTTTCCCATACGTTACTTTCCCTTCTTCCCACTTCCCTTTCCCTATTCCTTTTCTCTCTCTCCTCACCATCTTCTTCTTCTTCAACTGAAAAAGAAAAAACCAAAACAAAACCCAACAACCGACAACCCCAACATTCTCCTGCAACAAATCACGCTCCCCCATATCTTTTTCCCACGCGTCCTCATTTTTCTCTCAAAAATCATAGATCGAGGAGTTAAAGAAGGAATCGACCCTACTCGAATTCGAATTTGGAATTCAAAATTGATCTCGTTTTCCTCTTTTGTTTGTCCCTAATTTGGGGCTATATAATCCTCTTTTCGTCATTGATTCGGGGGGGGAACAACGAGCAGCAGGGAGCCGCAGGGGATAATTTGAAATCTTAGCAAAACTTACTCGATTTTTCATAACCATTCTTGATTTCAAAATTTGATTGTTCAGACCCTCGAATTGATTTCCCAAATATTCATTTGATATTGGGGGTCTTAAAATTGAAGATTTTTGTCGAAAAAGACAAAGCTTTAGTGGTGGAGAAGCTTCATCAAACTCGCCGTCCCATTTCGCTACCCCAATACAGGTAACGCCCTCGTCTTAATCTTCTTCATCTCATTTAAATCTCATACAGTGTAGTCAAAAATGTGAATCTTGTAGCTATATCAAAGTTATCATGTTTTGATTTCGCTTGCTTTGGCTGAGCTAGCTATGTTGTCACGAGTCGATGTCTGGGTGTTGTCATTTGGTCGTTAAGACATTTCTGGGATGGTTGTAATGTGATCAGTTGATATTCTGAAATCGTTAATCATTGTTATTATTGTTAACTTTCCACTCTGTCTCTCGGCTTGAATTCCAAAATACATGCTTGTTTAATTTCATGACTGTTAAATGCTGAGGCTTTGTTGTTCTAGTTAACTCTTTTCTTCATCAACAAGCCTTGACTAGGTGTATTATTCTATTACAGAGTCCAGATCGAAAAAGTACCTTTGAGTTGTTACATACTGCTTAAGGATGATGTTGATACCTTTCTGTTTACTGATAGCCTATCAGGAGCTGAAGACTATTGTTAAAGTGATCTTTCTTTTCAAACATATGTCGTAAGGTCCAAGTTTAACTGGTTAGCTCGTTTGACTATTGTTAAAGTGATCTTTCTTTCAAACATATGTCGTAAAGTCCAAGTTTAACTGGTTAGCTCATTTGGTAATGTTCTGGTTCTTTAAATACTGCCTGTTTGCCTTTTCTGTGATTATAACTTGCCTAGAGTGTGAAGTTCTTTGGTCATAAATGATAGTGCATGTCTCTATTATGTTTAAAATGGTAAAAAGTGTTGAAAACATGTCTTAGTTCTCTGTTCTTGGAGTTTTATGTGAAGAGCAAGCTGCTTAAGGGTCTATGTCAAAGATTTCTATCTCTATCTCTGTTTAACAGTTTTGCATTTTGGTTTTATTCTTAGATTTAAGATCCTGATTATGTTATTCTGAACTTTTGAATGTTAAATACCATGATTTCGATGTTCTTGTTGACTCTCCTGCTTCATTTTTACTTCTTAATTTCATGTGCTATTATCTCATCGAGATTGGGTTGAAGAATGTGCATAGTATCTTGCAAAGTTGACATTTAGTTTACCAAACTCAGTGATTTACTTAAAATTGTTTCACTTTAATGATCCTCAACATTCATTGGGGTTACCTATATTGCATACTAATCCTTATTTTTCTTGTTTTTGCATGAACTATAATTGTGGGGTTCTTTTGAACCCCATCTTGCATTTCCTTGGGCCATGGAGGCCCAAACTTCCTCTTTTTCGAGTCAACCCAATATGGAAGCTAATGCCCAGGTTCAGAGAAGCCAGAAATCAGTGTGTATACACTGATATGTAGCAAATATACATTAAGTATACATCATAGAGAAAAGGGCCAGAAGCCCAACGAGCAGTAACAAAGGTTAACGGGCCAAGCAGGCCTAATTTTTAGAATGAGGACATGACTTGATTTTGGGTCTGCCAAGTCCAATTTTGTTTCATTTCTTGCTCCTCGTATATTTATTTGTTTGTGATATTTGTCTAACTCTTAACATTCTAATCTAATTAAATTCCCCGACATGTAAGTCATTTATGTTGATCTCTTCTTTTAATCTCTTTGATGCCAAAATTGCTTTTCTATAAAAAAATAATAATAATAAAAAAATAGAATAAAATAAAAAATGGAAAATTAGACTTTCTAGTATTTCTTAAGTCAACTCTTTCAAATGCAGTCAATATTTTCAAATTGAGTCCACTTTTTCAAAAGTTGGTCCAATTGTCTAATCGTCGGTCGACCGCATGTTAGCGGCCATTTTGAGTGATTAAGTTCTTCTCAAGATGGAAATTGAACCCTTACCCGTTTCTCTGAAATTTTGAAACTTTTTTGTTAGATTTTAAAATTTAATTTTGGTTCCCTAATTATCCTTAAAATTAGGTGGTGACTCTCTGTTTTCAAATTTTTGGGAATTCGATTTGTACTTAAATCAATTAAGTATTAAATCAAATTTTCCAAAAGTCGGTCATTTTTCGGTATAACAGAAATGACGACTCCGTTGGGGAATTTTAATTAGGTTCTAACTATTAGATTTGGTTGTTTGACTAACTATTCGATTATATTTTCTTATTTACTTTATTTGTTTAAATTCAATATTAAATTGTCATTTGCATTTCATGGCACTTCCAATTATATCTAACGTATTTGAGAGGATGGTTTTGTGATCCCGCAGCCAGATCCCCAAATAATTAACCCTTTTTTGGAATAAGTGACAAGTTGTTGGCATGCAGTGCGTCTAATGGTTGTCATGATTTCCAGCTTAGGTTTTTCGCCTGGGTTCCCGGTCCATTCAAAACCCACTCTTAGACACCTAGGGTAGAGCGAAGCCAAATCCCTATTTCTAGGCATTGACCTAAGACGACCCATCACGCAAGACATGTTGGGCCCATTAGAAAGACCACCTTGAGTCCAAAGTGGCCCCCAGTCCAAATGGACGATCATGCTTATGTGTTTATATTTGAAGGATGTATATGTGGTTTGGCGAACCTTTATCCCTCAGAGTCATGAGTTCATTTTAATAGCACTCTTAATCAAAAGAAGGTTGTTTATAAGGCATTACATTCAAAGGGGTTCAGAGTTGATAATAAGTTCAACAAGAAGAAATCTTCCACAAAGGTTTAGTTTAGGACTATTCCCCTGCGTGGGACTGATTTTTGTTTACATCCCTTTCCCATATGATGTATCCTCTTTGATCTTATTCATAAAACATATATACATATTTTTGGGGCAATGGAACATTTAAACTTGCGTATACATCCTTCAAATTGTTATGCGCACCCTTGGCACAAAAGGGTCACATATTTGTTTAAGACGAGCAATATCTGTTTATGTAATCTATTTTAACTGTTTGTGTGATTATGTTGCTTTGTTTGAAGACTTCTAGCCTACTTCTTTCAAACGTTTCTAGAATCCCCTAAGCACATAAATCAGGTCACTATCAAGAGTTCGTCCAAATACTCTTCGAGTCTCAAGTTTCTCAATAAAATCGAACACCACTCTCAAAATTCTCAAATCTTATTTGTCAAAAGGTGAATTTTCAGTTCAAAAAGTTTCAGGCTTCCAAACTACGTAGAGCCTGATTTCCCCTTCATAAGATACATAGGCAGCCTTTCAAGGCTCAACCCCTCATTTTAGAAAAGCTTATTTTTCTTCTTCGTCATCCTTCCTTACAAAGGAATCATCAATTTCAGAAAATGTAAGAAAATATTGTCAAAACATGTCCCTGGTTCACAAATCTTAAATAAGCAACGTTCACTTATTTCAGTCACTTCCCTACCATCAGGAATTAGTATGTCTTCAAACAATACAACTATTATATGTTTATTCTTCTATATGATATTTTGCATTATTTGGTACGAATAAAGACTAACACATTTACCTTTTGAGTTATTTTTCATTCAACAGGTAATTTAGAATTGATCTGTGTTGACAAAGTTGGCCGATCATCTACATTTCACTAGATCGAAAGCACCCAGAGATCCCTCCCCTAACCAACACCAGAGGAAAAGAAAAATGACATACCCCAATAATGATGCAAGCTTGATCGAAATTGTTATAGCAGATCCCATTATCGCGTAACAAAACAAATTGATTGTACAACTGATGCAGCAGATTGTTGACATGAAAGTAAAAATGAAGAAAACTCAAGAGCTGGCAAATTTGGCCATCACTGCTAATCTCCCCGGGCCAGACCACGAGAGGTCTCCAGTTCATTTTCCTTCTACTGACCCGTCTCATCAACCTGTCCCTATCTCCACAAATTCTCCAATCATCCTTGTTCAAGCTTCGCCTATTATCAACTTAACTACCCCCGATGCAGGGGCTTCTAACATCTTTTCCCAAAACCCGCATAACGTCCAAGCCAGTAGTTCCTCTCACATTACCCACACTATCCAATCCCAAACAATCCCTCCAAAAAGCCATGTTCTGGACCAATACAACCCACCTTCCACCCAAACTACGCCTCCTAAAATCCCCTTCCATATCCCAATCTTTAACAATCCACATATCCTTTACTCCACTTACCCCAAGATTGATCGTTATGAGGAGAAGGAGAAAGAATGGAAGGCCAAAGAGGAGATGGCCTAATTGGACATAAGGGAAGAAATTGCAAAGGCAATGAAGCAGTTTCGCTATACACTCGATGTTACAGGGTTAAATTATGAGGATTTATGCATTCACTCAAATCTGAACCTTCCAAAAGGGTTCAAAATATCAAAGTTCGACACTCTTGACGGAAGCGGGAACTCTGGCCCATGTAAGGGCATATTATGATCAGATGGTGGGAATCAGAAAAAATGAAGCGTTGCTGATGTGTCTCTTCAATGGAAGTTTAAGCGGAGAGGCCCTAGAATGATTTACCTCCCAAGAAATATACCAATGGGCCAATTGGAGTGCCAAGGCAAATCATTTCGTTGAAAATTTTGCTTATAATGTTAAAATCGTGCCAGATCGCTACTCACTAGAGAAGGTTAGATAGAAGTCAACCAAAAATTATTTGGAATATGCTTACAGATGGAGAAAGAGTGCTGCCAAAGTACATCCTCCTATGTCTAAAAAAGAGATTATCGAAGTGTTTGTACGCTCGCAAGAGCCAAAATTTTATGAAAGAATGATGCTGCTCGTTAGAGCAAAATTTGCAGACATAGTTAAGATCGGCAAGAATATCGAGGATGGGCTCAAAACGGGTAAGATCACCCGTATATCAAATTCGTCCGAAACGCCCGGGATGTTGAGAAAGAGGAAAAAAGATGTGCTAGCCATCTCCGACTGGATAAGACAAGAGGAGAACCCCCAGTAGCCACCCCAAAAAGTCAACACCCCCTCGAGTCCATTTTCAACCTACCCCACAATATCACCCTCCTCCCTATTATCAATCCGCACAATATCCAAACATCATCCCAAACTACCAATCTCCATTGTCAACTTGCTCATATGTCCAACCAACTTATCAGAATCCCTCAACTAGTTATCCAACCCAACCATCAAATTACCAAACGCCGCCATACCCAAGATTCCAGACCCCTGCACTCCCCCATTAAAACCATCCTAATTACCATCGAGTGCCTTCACCCCCATAGAATAACTATAATCCTCCCCATCTAAATGTAGATAAAAGACCCCCTATGGTGTTCACTCCACTCACCGAAAGCCAGTCAAAGCTATTTGAAAGATTGTCAGCTGCAGGATTGATCCAACCCGCCCCTCCGAGAGCCATGGATGTCAATTCTCATTTTTTCAGGGGTGATAAAACTTGTAATTACCACTCTAACAGTGTTGGACACGACACTGAAGATTGCCTAAACCTGAAGCATAGAATCCAGGACTTGATTGATCGTGACATGGTTGTTCTTCGGACTGTCGCCCCTAATGACAACAAGAATCCTTTGCCTGATCATGGGGGAAACATGACTGGCATGATTGAGAGAGAAGAAGATTGGTATACAATTGAGAGTGGTGTCTCTAAGTATCAAGAGATCAGATTTTTACACAATGAGAATAGTAAATGCTACCGATGATGACTAGGAATTGAGGCCACCACATTTTATTAGGACGTGTTTGGATTTAGCACAAACATCACCCATCACCATTTGACAATCAACTCATATGCTGTCAAGAGATGCTACGTCTAGAGACTCAGAGGTAGCACAAACATCACCCATCACCATTTGACGATCAACTCATATGTTGTCGAGAGATGGTATGCCTAGAGACTCAGAGTGTTCTTTTTGCTTGTAACCATTTCTATTATTCTAATGAACTACGTTTGACCTGAAATCTCAAGAATAAGATATGTAGGCGGCCTATGTCAACCTCGGTCATCCCTTTATTCCCTTTATCATTCCTTTTTATTTAGAACTACATTTGACCTGATTCCTGCCCCAACGGGATACATAGGCACCACAACGGCTCAATCATACTCCCAGAAAGAAAACTGGCACAAATATTTTTGAGAGAAACTCCAAAATTCTGAACAAAGAAATCCATCTTCAACAAATCGAAGTTCAGAACATAGTGAAACTTCAACTGGGACAGAATTTTCACAAAAAAAAAACAAAACTCTCAAGGTGCTTTTGACAAGCTATCAATCCCTGACAACATCTAAACTAGGACAGAAATTTTGAGGTTGCCCTCAAAATTTCACTAAGCATCATTACAAATTTGAAAGTCATCTTAAGAATTCTCAGCCTGATCAGGAATTCAAAGACAACTGAGAAGTGAGGGATCAAAACACTTCATCAGGGAACAACACGAGGAGCAGACAATCGAAGAATCAACACAGATCAATTCACTTTGAAACTAAGCATTTTCTTTGGATGCAAGAACTAAAATTGCAAGGCATCATTAGACCCACAATGGCCCTATAAGATAATTTGGCACGATGGCTAAGATTGAAGATTTTATCCAGACCAATACAAGCGGGACAACTCCAGATGACTTCTATATTTACTCATTACCCTTTCCATTTGTAATTTTTTTTCTTATCATTCTATTATGACTTAAAACATATTTTCTTAATATTATAGATCAAATAACTTGATACAGTGGCCAAGATCACCATATTTCACAAGTTTTAATTTTGGAGAGTCACTCGCCTTTAACGTGACAAATTGGAGAGTCACTGCCTTCAGTATGACAAGGTCCTACCCGAGGCATAAATAATTTCATCTCACTCAAATTACCAGCAACTAATTTCATCATGCATTGCGGAAAGAGGTTATTTTATTTTATAGTTGTCCCCAGAGCGCCATTTATTTTCAGTTGAGCCCGGAGCGCTATTTTATTTTTACGGTTGCGCCCAGAGCGCTATTTTATTTCGTGTTGCCAAGAGGGTCATTGTATATTTTATTTCCTGCTGCCAATAGGGTCATTGCATATTCATTTCCAAGAGGTCCATTGCATACTCATCGTGCCCTGAGCATCATCTTATTTTCAGTTACGCCCAGAGCGCCATTTCATTTGCGCCCTGAGCGCCATTTTCTCATGCATCGCGGTGAGTGATATATCATGCATCACGATGAGACATTTTATCATGCATTGCGGAGAGTCATAGAGAGGATCACATTTCCGGCATCTCGGAGAATCATTGAAAGGATCACATTTCATACATTGCGGAGAGTTATTGAAAGGATTACATACTCATCGCACCCTAAGTGCCATCTTATTTTCAGTTGCGCCCAGAGCGCCATTTCATTTGCGCCCTGAGCGCCATTGTCTCATGCATCACGGTGAGTAATATATCATACATTGCAGTGAGCCATTTTATTATGCATCGCGAAGAGTCATAAAAAGGATCAAATTTCATGCATCGCAGAGAGTCATTGAAAGGATTGCATACTCATTGCGCCCTGAGCGCCATTTTATTTTTAGTTGCTTCCAGAGCGCCATTTCATTTACACTCTGAGCGCCATTTTCTCATGTATCACGGTGAGTCATATATCATGCATCGTGGTGAGCCATTTTATCGTGCATCGCGGAGAGTCATGGAGAGGATCACATTTTATGCATTGCAGAGAGTCATGGAGAGGATCACATATCACGCATCGCGGAGAGTCATTGAAAGGATTGCATATTCATTGCCTCCAGAAGGCTATTTTATTTCCAGTTGCCGATCCAGGGCCATTATATATTCACTGCCTGCAGAAAGCTATTTTATTTTTAGTCACCCCGAGCGGGCCATTATATATTCACTGCCTCCAGAAGGCTATTTTATTTTCAATTGCCGATCCAGGGCTATTGCATATTCACTGCCTCTAGAAGGCTATTTTATTTTCAGTTGCCGATCCAGGGCCATTGCATATTCATTGCCTCCAGAAAGTTATTTTATTTCCAGTTGCCAATCCAAGGCCATTACATATTCATTGCCTCCAGAAGGCTATTTTATTTCCAGTTGCCGATCCAGGGCCATTGCATATTCATTGCCTCCAGAAAGTTATTTTATTTCCAGTTGCCAATCCAAGGCCATTACATATTCATTGCCTCCAGAAGGCTATTTTATTTCCAGTTGCCGATCCAGGGCCATTGCATATTCATTGCCTCCAGAAAGTTATTTTATTTCCAGTTGCCAATCCAAGGCCATTACATATTCATTGCCTCCAGAAGGCTATTTTATTTCCAGTTGCCGATCCAGGGCCATTATATATTCACTGCCTCCAGAAGGTTATTTTATTTCCAGTTGTTAATCCAGGGCCGTTATATATTCACTGCCTCCAGAAGGCTATTTTATTTCCAGTTGCCGATACAGGTCCATTGCATATTCACTGCCTTAAGAAGGCTATTTTATTTTTAGTCACCCTGAGCGGGCCATTTTATTTACCAGCTGCACCCGGAGCACCATTTTATTATTAGTCGCCCTGAGTGGGCTATTTTATTTACCAGCTGCGCCCGGAGAGCCATTTTATTATAAGTTGCCCCGAGCGAGCCATTTTATTTTCCAGCTGCGCGCAGAGTGCCATATTGATTCATTATCTATCACACCAGAGAGAAGAATACATATCAAATATGGTAAGAGATGCCAACTCTAATTCAAATTATGATTTTACTGACATTTTGTTTTAGTATTTCGATTGTATCCGAAAGGATGAATCTCAAAACAAACCACAGGTGTGGACATCATCAAGTAGGATGTAGCATAACATGGAGCTTTTCCTTAGCAGTGAACTGGGACATAGTCTCAACATCTAAACTGGGACAGAAATTTTGAGGTTGCCCTCAAAATTTCGCT
>DF361455.1:19689-43122 GCA_000787875.1 Solanum virginianum | reverse complement strand
TTCTGATAGGATACCAGATAATGCAAGATTGGTCGGAGATCCATGGGGCATATCCATCCCTACAATATCTGTTATCATCAAATTGTCCATACTGTAATAAATGTTCCTCATTGCAGACTCAATGGCTATCTCAAGATCACCAGTTGTTGAGTATAGCGGAACTTCAACCACCTCTTCTGGGGATATCCTTTAGTAAATACAGCTTCCAAACCAGTAGAACTTGGAAAAATGCGACAAATGAACCTCAAAAAGTTGTCATCTGGATCATCGTTAAATGACCATTCCTTCAAAAATCGCTTGCTGTCCAACACTGTCCTTACAGCAAGGTTTAACTCATCAAATTCTGCGAAGCTCAAAAGCAGATTATTATACAAGCATAAAACATTAGTGTACACGTCGGTTCCAGGCTTAACATCATAGTCCTGTACTGGCTCGGAGAGCTTTTCTTGTCCAGGCTGATCACAATTCCGAAGTTCCTGAAGTGCGTACTCCAACTGAAGATGTGGTGTGGTGACGTTTGGATCATTCTGCAGCCTCATGACAAGGGGTACCCTGGTGCAAATGTCTTGCCCTCTAGGAAGACTGATTCCAGCAAGGGATTCGAGAACACTGGACTCTCCGGAATCTGCACAAGTGATCTCCTTACCTTCTGTCAGGTGATCTCCGAGGCCCTCGTCATAATCCTCATAATCATCATACACCGGGGCTACATCCTCCTCAACAACATCACAACGCATCCTCAACATATCAAATTCATTGGCATACTATTCCACCGACATACCCCTCTGTTTAAGATTATGGCATTCGACGAAAGCTTCCTGTCTATACTGAGTGGGTAAGAATCTGGCTATCAATTTCTTCTTCATCTTACTCCAACTCCAAATTTCTAGTTTCCCATCTCAAACACGCTTAGTTTTCACATGCTCCCACCAAATTGAGGCATGTTTCCTCAATTTAATTGCTACTAATTTAACTTTTTGACCGTCGTTGAAATTTTCCACATCAAAAACTCATTCGACAGTATGCAACCAATCAATAAACTCATCGGGGTAAGATATACATTCGAATTCAGGGAGGTCAATCTTAATCCCTAGGGTTTGATAGGATATGTCGGGCTTGAGCCCTGGTCGTCGGTTTCTCTGATTCGGGATCCCCCACCGGTTAAACCCCTCATCATCATCGCCCGTCGAGGACGAGCCGAGGGAGGCCGACTCCTCCTCTCCCTCTTCGTTGGCAGTGGCCGTTCTCGCCTCGGCGAGTTGGCGCTCCAACTCTCGAATCCGTCTCCTTCTCGCTGTAATCTCCCGATCTCGTTGGTCTCGACGGAGGTTCGGCGGCTCGTCTTCTCTGGCATCGACTCCACGACCCCAACGACAAACCCTACCACGACCACGATGCGCCTCCGCCATCAACCTGGGCTCTGATACCAAATGATGCAAGAATCGACATGGAGAAAAACAAGAAATGGAAGAAGATCGGGATTTAGGGAAAACACTGCGCACAGTATTTGATTTCCTTCTGGAAATTCTCTTTTCTTTACAATTTCAACAACAACTGAGGCCAACAATGTTACAAATCCCCTTCTAAAGGGATTAAAGTTTTATCCTCTACAAAATTAACCCCTAACCTTTCAATAGTACAAAAATAACCCCCAACTTAATAAATAACAAAAACGAACCCCAAAAACAAAGTCAAATAATCATTTTTAGTCTAGTCCCCATCAATTGGCATCAGAGTTCATTCTTGGAGAAGACATATCTTGTTGATACACCATATTTATTTTNTTCTTTACAATTTCAACAACAACTAAATCCCAAAAATGTGACAAATCCCTACCTAAAGGGATTAAAGTTTTATCCCCTACAAAAACTAACCCCTAACTTTTTAATAGTACAAAAATAACTCCCAACTTACTAAATGATAAAATTTAACCCCAAAAAACAATCAAGCAAGCATTTTCAGTCCCAGCAGTCTGCATCAAACTAGTTTTTGAAAAAATGTAAAAAATTGTTTGTTTGGAAATTGCTTGTGTAGGGAAAAAAAATGTTATTCAGAAAACCATTATCTGAGAACAACAGGCCTAAAAATCAATATTTGACAGTTACTAGTAAATATTATTGATCATATCATACAAGAAAAAGACATGAGCATTATGACTCAATTGTTTTACACAAACTGATCACATACCCTTGTTTTCCATTGATCTCAACTCTCAAGTCACAGATTCAGTGTCCTTACAAGTAAAATTTGAGTTCAAAATTGGATTCTTTTTATTGCACTTTCCAGGAAAGAGAAGAATATAACAACTAACATAATATAATCTACTCGAGATGCCTCGTGCAGCTCCTACGATTGAACTCATTACCATTGTGTTGAGTCAGAATTCAAAAGCAAATCATCAGTATTGTGGTCCACATTGCTTGAGATACTGTCAATACTCTGTAGCCTTATAAGGAGACCACCATTCTCCCTACTACTTAATCCTGTTGATTTTCAAAACTAATTATTGACTTCATCGCTGTATTATGCTAATACCTCTGAACTGTAGTGACATCAAATCTCTCCAGTCATCATAACACGAACATAAAGCATTCAACCTTAACTTAACGACGAATACAATCTTCCCATCACGGGACATGCAGGATGATATGTTTCTACATTGAATGATATGCTTTTGCCATTCTTTTATTTGAGTCTGCTTTAAAATCCACACGTCTAACTGGAAGGGTTGACATTTATAAATACATAAATGTAAAATCATATTTTTATTTGACACTAAATGATGCTGAATATCCAGAAGCAATAAAAATAACATATGAATTGCAAAAATCTTCAAAATGAAAGAGAATTAGTTTCTATATTGACTAGTCTTTCGACGTAACTATAAATTCCTCTGATGGGGCGCTTTGTAGTAAGCCCATTAATTTCTAATTTTTTCCAACTCTTTCTCGTGACATCATAACACGAACAGAAGATACCTGACTTTAAGTTGAGGAGGAATAAAATCTCCTCATCACCAGACATGTTAATATGATTTTGGGTGTAACTTTTTGCGATATGTCCTTCCACATTGAAGGAAAGAGAATGATATGACTCTCCCATTCTTCTCCTTCCTGAATTTGTGTGAAAACCCACAAGTGAATCTCTTCACGTGACCATCTTACTTAATCGATGACCGCTAGTTGACCCTTCACCTCTATCAACTCGTAATCATACCACTTAGATGCCTTCCATGCAATAAGTTTGGAACTTTCAGTTTTAACATCAAATGCATTGATAGCAATTCCGTCATGGTAAACAAACCTATAGATAACTCCGTTGATGCAAACCCCCTGTTTGCACATAGCAGGACTGGGAGTGCTTTGAGTCTCTCTCCATGATTCGTCTATTTCTAAAGTGAAAATCCAGTGCTTTAGGTACTGTTTGCTAATATTATCTCTTGTCGAGAGAACTTTGTACTTGTTTTCTTCTGGATCAAAACCTAACCAATAGTAAAGCATACACAACTCATCATCTAGCTCGGGAAGAAATCTTACATCTCCTGTAGTGGGTTTAAAATTGCAGCAGGTGGCTTGGATCTTGAAGGTATCCAAATGCAAAATAAACCGGTAACACAATTAAACCAAGAACCTTTAGGGATATTGAAGGAGAGTTCATCAAACCTCCGTTTTTGAAGGACAGCAGAGATTTTTCCATCTTCCTTTTGGTGATCAGCAGTGTAATGAAATTTCCGTGCATCCAAAAACGTATTTTACACCCTGACGGGTCACAAAGTGAGACGTATGCATATCCCTAAAATATGTTTCGGAAACGGTAAAATTAAGGAATTTGGTAACGCACTTGAAACACATTAAAGACTTAGGCGGAAGCCATGAAAATATTTGAATGACTATTTCTTGGGGAATTGATGGATTCATCTTCTTGTACGCACTGATTTTTCTTTTTTAGGTCTTAAAACCCTTTGGAGCGTATATTTTTAGTTGATTTGTCAAGTTGGACGTCCTTTATTTTAAGGTCTAACTAAAACCCTTCTATTTTCTTAATGACTTTAGGACTTGTTTTTTTCTCTCTCCAAAAAAAGCAGTACACGTTTTCTATTAGAATTAGGAGAAAAAGGAGGACATTAGTATTAATACTAAGAATTAGGAGAAATTAGTATTAAGCTACAACTCACCTTGCTAATTAGCAACTAAGAAGAATGAAGGGAGCGATGCACTTTGAATATGGATTTAAAAAGGGGGACCAACACAGTGTACTAAGCTTTTGCTTTTACGTAGAATTTAAGAAAGGATCAGACCACAAGAGCCTATTAATATGCGATTTTTGAATATGGCTAGAAAGAAAATTTCTTCAAGTAGTTTGGTTGTTCCATATTTCATGAGACATTAGTTAATATCTAATCAAAATGGTTGTGATTAAGAGAGGTTCCAACTTCCACGTAAATCATATATAGATCCAAATTACAGGTTTATAGGTTCATGAGGCATGCAAGCAATCACTAATACTAGCATTAAGGTATGTTGTCTGATGCGGCCCTTCCTTGGACCATAGCTAAAATGTAGAATGGTTAGTGCACCCGGACTACCTCCTCCCTTACACTTAACTATGTTTTGACTAGCCAAGATCAATGAACTGAGTTTTAGTTTTTAAAAAAAAATGAAAGGATATTTCTAGTAGCAAGTTACAGCTATCAATGATTTTTTGTGGTGCTATTGTGATTCTTTCCATCTCTGTGGTTCGAACAGTCAAAAGAAGACAACCGATTAGTTTTTATAATTTCATGTATTCATAATTTTTATAAAAAAAATTGAATAGAAAATATAATATAAAGATTGTTTTAATAATTGACAAATAAAATAGTGTTTAGTTAATTGTACCATCATTTCTTATTTAGCTATCTATTTTGTTGTCTCATTTATATTATGACAATTATCATAAATCAATATTACTATTCTTATATATTACTTTTTTAGGGGAGGTACAATTGAAGGAAAATAATAATTCATATATTGTTAATAAAAGTCTTAAAAACTGTTTATTTTTCCAATTTATTTTTTTAATTTTCCTTTCACTATTTTTATCATCCCATTGTTGAATATTCTTAAGTCTTTCAAAACGGTCAAACTGTCTACATTATAGAAAATCTATGTGTTTATAAAAAGATCGAATTTATTTTTTTTTGCATCTTCTTTAAATTTCAGTCAGTAAAATTAGTCAGCACTACTTTAATATCGCTATATTAACTTATTTAGCACAATATTATTTCAATATCATAATATAAATTTTTCAAATTTTTGAGTTAGGTTTTATTATCATAACTCTATTATATGTTTTTCATTGAAAATTTATATTGTTTATATTCTAACTTCATAATGTCCACATAAATCCTACTTTCAGACCTCATTTGTAAGACTATATTTGGTATATTATAATTATTCAGTTTATATATGAGGCCTCTGAATGAAGTTTGGCTTTAGGCCTCCAAACTTATTGAGACGACCCTGCTTTAAGTGTGCACAAATAGATATTTAAACTATACGAAAGTTGAACAAGTAGGTGCGTGCACCCTATGTGGCAATTCATGTCTTACATGGCATCCTACAGGTATTATGCCACATAGGACATGTGTGTTGACTTACTCAAATTTTGGACAAGTGTGTACTTGTGCACACAAAATTGGAGGGCATAAATATCAGCTGAAGCCAAGTTAAAATCGTATTTATGTGTTTAGTGTATATGTGCTAGTTAAGCTAACCTGTATTGCCAAGTTATTCCGATATCTTTACGATCTTTACGAGGTCAGAAAGAAGGAAAAAGGAGTACATCAAAAGAATCATCTACCTTTCTATGTTCCTGAATGAATTTCAACATTTGTATAGTAGATTCCACGAATTGTCCAAAGAGGAAAATCAATATCATTATGGGGATGATTAATCAAATACCACTACTATAAAATTAAATGAAGGAAATAGACAATTTTTTGAAAATAAATGTATGTATCGGGTAGCAAGAATAGAGCAAATTATCTCAATCTCAAACAAGTTAGATGTGATGATCCTCTAGGTTATTTCAACATTTGTAATGATCCCGAAATTTCGTCTACTTAAGTTGAAATAGTGTAAGGAGGATTTTTTAAAAAAAAGAAAGTACGTAAATTAATTATTTCGTAGAGTTCGGATCAAAATTTGAAGATGGGAGCGATGCACTTTGAATATGGATTAGTTCGAATCAAAATTTGAAGATGTCATAGAAGGAAAAGTTGTTCGAAACGACGAAATGAGTCATTTATTATTATTATTATTATTATTATTATTATTATTATTATTATTATTATTATTATTGCATTATTGTATTTTTCAATACTATAGTTTTTGTTTAATAATTCTTTTTGCTCCACTAGCAAGCTATAGGATGATCTCTTTATCCACTTTAGAATTTTCTTGATGTCTTCGTCGGCCATTTGTCTTTGGCATTGGCTGGTTGAACTATTTTTATTATATTAGTGGTTGCTTTCTCATCTCTCCATTTTCTTTAATGCCTTAGTGGATGTTTACTCCACTTTGTCTACTGCTTTATGCCTCTATATAAGAGGTCTCATTTCTGATATGAACAAGCAGAGAGCAAAAAACATGGAAATACAAGTGAGACAGTGAAAAAAAATTTATATTGTATTCTTCATATTTATCTTTCAATTGAACTTTATCGGCTATTTTACTCTAGTAAGTTACTTCTATTTTCTATATCTTTTATAATGAGATATTTTACATAAATGAGTTTATTTTTACCTACTTTATCATGGGAATATTATTTATGACGCGTTGTCAATTTATTTTGAGCATGTAAAGTTAAATCGAAAGACCCTACATGTCACTTTATTTACTTGATACTTGAAACTATATTATGCCCTGAGATTTATGTTCTATATGAAATGAGTTTATATGAAATTAAGTTGAGATTAATATGAAAAACTGAGAATACTTGAGTCATTAAGCATGAAAATATGTTAAATTTGTGAAATTATAAACTTGTTTATATAACATGATGAGTAAAGCTGAAAGAGTCTAAATGACCATTTGAATTGAGTCGAGCATGATGAATTACATGATTGTTGAATTGACTGGAGTTCATTAATTGTATTTGATTAAATGAATTGATGAATCTTTGAGATGAATTGAGATAACCCTATGAGGTTGAGGATGAGTTGATTGGTTGAGTATTGAGGATTGAGTTAAATGATGAGTTGAGCATGTTTTAGTCTTGGGAGGAGTATCGACCACCAAGCGGGGAGCGAGTATACTTTTACTTTAACACACAGAATTACGTTACCAGCATAGGATAGTCACACAGCCTCGTTCTGGTGACTCTTATCCCGCAAGTGGACATTTACCTTGGATCCAAGATAGAGTTGATCGTCCTATGCCGTGGCACGTATAGGATGGGCGTGACAACAATGTTGATTTGTTGTACATCACCTAACTTATGGTGGTGGGAGGTATGCCGGTTAAGAGAAACTCCTAAGCAACTTTGATTGGGCATGAGATTTACATACTTGAGTTTACTTTCACATGTATGTACGTATTATGTTTTAAATGTATAAAATATTTTAAATTGTTATATATTGAGCTAAGCATGAGTTGAGGAGTTGAGGTGAGTATTCTTGAGCTGCTTATTATTATTATTATTATTATATTATTATTATTATTATTATTATTATTATTATTATTATTATTATTATTATTATTATTACTATTACTACAACATTTGAGCCGTTGGACTTACCGTACATTCCACATATTGACACCTTTGGCGCTGCATCATTTCCTGGTGTAGATAATGAAGAGGACTTCAACCCGCGCACTGCTGAGATTCGGATCATACACGTCAGAGTTGGTGAGCTCTCCTTACATTCCGGAGGAGCCTTTTATCTTCTCTATTTTATTATGAATTTTATCTATATGAGATGTCTGTTGCTTGTCATGACACCGTCTGGATTGTTGAGTAGAGGCTTCATAGACATTGAGTGAATGATTTGTTAAAAGTATTGTGTAATTTCAAACCTTATTCTTTGAAACTATGAGTTAGTTTTCATTAATAATATTGTACCTATTTGAGTTATTTCTTCTGCTGTTGAGTACGATATGACGATGATGCCAAGTGGTTCGCTCGAAGGCTAGCAATAGTCTTCGTGTGCCAGCCACGCCAAGGGTACCATCTCGGTCATGACAAACTTGGTATCAGAGCACAGAGTTCAAGAGTCCTAGGGAGTCTATGAAGCTATGTCTAAAAGAGTCTTGTTTATGTGTATGTTATGCACCATACTTCATAAATAGGAAACTATAGGATATTAGGAACTGTTACCTTTTCTCGTGATCTGAGTTCGTCCAATAGAGTTGAAAACTCTAGGAATTTGTTTTCTGTCTTGTGCTTTACATGATTGTAGATTATGCCTCTAAGACATGCAGTAACCTAGAGAAATGCCTCAGCTAGCACTGTCGAGAACCCTACTTTAGAGGTACCACCCCTAATGGAAATGAGGGGCCGAGGCTAACTGCCCAGAACCACTGGTGTTCCTGTGACACCTACTGCTCCACCTACTCCTACTTTGGAGGCCAAATTTCAAGGAGCCATAGTTATGCTTACCCATTTAGTAGCTACTCAGAATGGGAATCAGGGTTCACCAGTGTTAGAACCCATATTTTTGTATATTGAAACCATTACAGAAATTTGGGACCGAAGTGGTATTATTGGAGAGTTTGGGACCAACATGACATTATTGGAAAGTTTGGAACCTAAGTAGAATTTTTAAAACTTGGGGTGTAAGGACCCATATGTCCTTAATTGGTTCAATTAGGAAAGGTTTGAGAACCAAAGTGTAATTTCTAAGACTTGGAGTCTAGAAGGAGTTAAGTGTGCCCCACCTTAAGGTGTTGTTATGTTTTAAGTGGAACATGTGTGAGAGGTGGGGCCAAGCTATGGTCTATATATGTATATACTTCACAAGTGCAAGATCATTATCTTGTTAATGATCTTGTTATCTCCTATACACTTAGAAAACAAAATCACAAAACCAAGAACAAGCTCAAGGAGCTCTCGGGTTTGGAGACCCAAAATTCCAAAATTTGCTTCTTTCGATTTTAAAATTATTTTGACGCTACAAACCATATATATATTGAGTCCCTTAAATAGCGTGGAGGCGTTATTTGGGCAAGAAAATGTTCAATTTTGGCAACCCTGGCTCAAGTGAAGGGGTGAAGTGATAAGGTAAGAATTTATATTGTTTTATGTGTTATTAAGCTTGTATATATGTTGTAGTATATTGAAATGAAAGAGAATTATGAGAACTTGAATGTTGGAGATGAATTGAAGTATGGGCCGTGTGGTATGTTTGTGTGTGTTATGTTGCTATGTTGTGTTGGAAGTAATGTACTGATGTTTAGTTAGAGTAATATGAGTATTATGAGGTGAAGCAAGGATTTGGAAAACCATTCATATGTTATATGTGATATTTGAGCCGAATTGGCCTATGTATGTTGTATAGTGCTATGTTATGTTGAAATTGTGAAAGGAAATTATGAATGGATGCCTAGTTGTTGTATTATGCTCATTATATGTGACAGAATGAGTGAAAACCATCTAAATCTGTAAGCAAGTATGCTGTCTAGTTTTTGGTAAATATGATTATATGATGATAGTAGTGTTATTGTTGCTATAATGGTGTTGGAAATGATTGTTGATTTTGTTGGATTGCTGCTGCTGTTGTTGTTGATTAATTTGAGCCGAGTTGATTCTCGGAGCATCTTATGTTTTAGGGGAAGTGTTGCCGAAAATTTTGTAAAATTGGGGGCAAATTTGGAATTAAGGCCCAAAAAGGCCTTTAGCTAATCGTTTGACGTTATTGTGATTTGTTTGTAGATGTTGGACATCCGGAAGTATAAGTTGGATCAGCTTTGAGTTGGGATTAGTGTGGAGAAGGGATTGAGGTATGTAAAGCTCGTTCTTTGACATGACTTAGTTAAATATAGATAATAGTATGAGTATCGAAAGATTTCCTTTCCTCGCAATTCGGGCTTAGGTATGACTTATGTTCGTTCCTTGGTATTCCTATGAAAATTAGTTATATTCTTGACTCTCATATTTTTGAAGTTCATAAATTGTAACAATATGTAAAATAAAATTGTTCAACACCAGGGGGCATACCTTAATACCAGCTCTAACAAAGAAACTAGCAAGCATTGACTTCATCTTGGTTTGACCACTCTTAAAGTCATCATCACCAATCAAAATGTTCCTCTTGATGGCCAAATCAATGTATAATACCTAAGAAATTTTCAAGAAAACACTGTTTAATACATAAAAGTAACCCACAACTGATTTTCCAAAGCAAGCAATTTTATACAGTCAACATAAATTATTCATCTGAAATTGGAACAAACCTGGTACAAAAATGTTTTGTGGACTTCCATTAAAGAAGTATATATGTTAATACTGGAGGACACAACTTATTTAAAAGAGTATGATGCTTAGAAAAACTGTGAGCAACTTTATAAATTGCCATTCCATCAGAGTATACGCAGAAGCTTTGATAGAATACAAAGTCGTTCTAAGTCAAGAAAATGATACAACGTTAAGAAGATAGAAAAGTGTCATATGTAGTTCATAGTTTGAAAAGTAGAAAGCTGGTGGAAGAGATCTTTAATTCATACAAATCTGAAAAAAAGGTTGATTATTTTTGTAAGTCAATTAACATCCAAAAATAAACTGTCTCCAAGCATGTAGTGGAAACTTTGTCACTAACACTTCTTTAACAAGTTTTGAAAGAATTTATTTTCTAATAGATTTAAAGGTACAAACGCTCGTAACATTTGATAAAACGCTCGAATTGCCTTGAAAACCATTTTGAAATGTTTCATAGTAGTTTGTATGATCTAGGTTAAGTATGTTCCTCCTAAGTCGGGTTAGTCCGAGTTTTCATCGGCTGTGGGACCCGCGCCACCCTTTTATAAAATCTTGGTAACTTTAAAAGAATTTGGAATAAATAATTATTTATTTGGCTGTGGGACCCGCGACACCCTTTTATAAAATCTTGGTAACTTTAAAAGAATTTGGAATAAATAATTATTTATTTTTCGAATATGAATATTTTACTTATCTTTTGGATTTATGATAATAATTTTTATGCATATGATTACTCACTACTCCGCTCGTGCCTATTATGATATCATTACACGGTTTTCGGGCCGGTTGTTATCGTGCGGATTATGATGTATATGTATATTCCGGTGTTATATTGTGTTTGGTGGATCGACTTCGCCCAAGGGCCGGGCTCCGCTTAGACTAGTGCTATGTCGTGATTGGGCATTCTGATGAGTTTGTGATATGTAACGGGGATTCGAAGATTTGAAACTTTTTGGTGTTATGTCGTGATATGTGACGGGAATATAGAGATTTGAAACTTTCTGGTGATATGTCGTGTTAGGGCACCATTGACAGGCGGGCGACCCTATTCCCTCTGTCCTATGCATGATTGGTATTTCGAAAAGCAAATGTTTTGTGTGATTTTGGATATACACCCTATGTTTCGAAAAGTAAGTACTTTGATATTTTGGGTATGCATTTAACCATTGTACTTTTGTTTTAATTATTATTTTGATATATACTATGTACATGTTGCTTTACATATTCAGTATGTATTTTCGTACTGACCCCCTTTCTTCGGGGGATGTGTTTCATGCCCGCAGGTATTGACGAGCGATTTGCTGATTCCCCAGATTAGGACATCCACCTGCTGATCGAAATGCTCTCTTACTCCGTAGCCCATTCTGGTATATATATATATGTATATTTTAGTCTGTCTAATTTTGTACGTCAGTTCTGGGTATGATGGGGCCCTGTCCCGTCTTATGATTCTGATAGTCTATTTAGAGGTCTGTGGATACATAAGTATGTGGGTGGTGCCCAGTTTGTTTAATTGACCTGCTTAATGTGTTTGAGGGGTGGTCTCACCTGCTATGGCGGCCTTGTCGGCCCACATATGTACGTATGATATTCTGTTGGTTTGGTCTGGATTCTGTTGGTACTTTCTGGAATGCAGGTTATTTGGGATAGTTAGAAAAACAAAAGAAATTCTGCCAAAATTTATATGAAAATAAATCTTCTCTTTGAAATCTGGTTTTGCATTTGCTTTTGGGTGCCTATTTGGGCACTAGTCACGGCCCACGGGGCTGGGTCGTGACAACCAGCCCCTAGCTCTTGCTCTCAAGAGCCCACGACTGCTTCCAGGCTAAGGGATTTTCTGAGGATGAACCCACCTGTCTACACTGGGTCAAAAATTGAAGAGGACCTTAAGAACTTCATTGACGAGATGTGGAAAGTGTTGAAAACCATGCACGCGATCGAGACTGAGAGAGTTGAGCTTATTGCTTATCAGCTCAAAGATGTAGCCAATATTAGGTATAATCAGTGGGAAGAGAGTTGAGGTGAGGATGCTGAGCCTACTACTAGGGATGAGTTTGAAAGTGTCTTTCTCGATCACTTTTTCCCCAAGAGTTGAGAGAGGCAAAGGTTGAGGAGTTTGTAAACTTGAAACAAGATGGAATGACGATGAAGGAATATAGCTTGAAATTCATCTAGCTGTCTAGGTACACTGCAGAGATTGTCCCAAATATGAGAGCAAAAATGAGGAAGTTCGTACCTGGATTAAGTAAACACGTGAAGAGAGAATGCAAGGCGGCATTTCTAATTCCAGATATGGATATTTCTAGATTAATGGTGTCTTCTCAACAAACTGAGGAGGAAAAGAAGAAGGAAGAGATAAGTATCTGAGTAAGAAGGCTAGGTCAACAAGGCCTGAGCCCAGCCATAACAAGCTAGGCAAGGGAGATAAGTCCTACTTCCGAAAGAGGACCTCAGGATATGCACTGTCTTCAGCTAGTACACCAACTCCGAACCACAGGTATGATCAAAAGTCCCAAGGCTAGCCAAACTTTAGGGCATAGGTTTCATAAGCTAGCGTGACTCTTGTCTTTAAAGGGAGGTCACCTTGCGGGAAATGTGGCAAAATCCATCCAGGAGAATGAAGAGATGGAGGGAATGGTTGCTATAAGTGTGGCCTGCCGGGTCATTTTCAGAGGGAGTGTCTGATGTAGAGCAATAAGGCCCAATCCTTTACCACAGCAGGTGGAGGGATAAATCGTCTGTACGCAATAGGGGATCAACAGGACCATGAGGATGCACCAGATGTTGTGAAGGGTATGATTCGAGTCTTTACTCTTGATTGTTGTATTTTGATGGATCCTGGTGCTACTTTGTCATTTATATCTCCTTATGTGGTGAATAGATTTGATATTCTCCCTGAGTGTTTGCTTGAACCGTTTTCCATTTCTACTCCTATTAGTGAGTTTATTTGAGATGAGAGGATCTATAGAAACTGTGTGGTTTTTATTCTTCATAGGGATACTTTTGCTGATTTGGTTGAGTTGGAGATGGTTGATTTCGATATAATCTTTGGTATAGATTAGCTTCATGCCTGCTATGCCTCTATTAATTGTTGAACTCGAACGGTCAAATTTTAATTTCTAAATGAGCCTATTATTGAGTGGAAAGAGATTCAGTTGTGCCGAAGGGTAAATTTATTTCTTACCTCAAGGCTCGAAAATTGATCTCTAAGGGATGTATCTATCACCTCGTGCAAGTTAAATGGAATAATGTTGAGCCCCCTTCTCTTGAGTCTGTCCCGATTCCAAATGAGTTTCCTGATGTGTTTCTTGAGGATTTGCTTGGAATCCCTCCTGATAGGAAAATTGACTTCAGAATTGATGTTCTTCCTAACACCAGGTCGATTTCCATTTAGCTATATAGGATGGCCCCTGCAGAGCGCTATATAGGATGGCCCCTGTAGAGTTAAGGAGTTGAAAGAACAATTGAAGGACTTGTTGGAAAAAGGATTCGTAAGGCCAAGAGTCTCTCCATGGGGCGCTATGGTCTTGTTTGTGCAAAAGAAGGATGGTTTCTTGAGGATGTGTATAGACTATCATCACCTGAATAAGGTGACAATTAAGAATAAGTATCCCCTTCCAAGTATTGATGACTTGTTTGACCAACTTCAGGGTGCCACTATTCTCTCTAAGATATACCTCAAATCAGGCTATCACCAGTTGAATATGAGAGAGAATGTAACATCCCGAAGATGGATTTTTGAACTTGATATGGTCACTTCGAGTTTTTGGTGATGTCATTTGTGTTGACAAATGCACCTGTAGAGACTTAATGAATCGAGTATTCAGAAAGTATCTTGACACGTTCGTGATTGTGTTCATCGACGACATTTTTGTGTATTCTAGGAATGAGGAGGAGCATGCCAACCACCTAAGAATTACTTTGCAGACGCTCCGAGATCTTAAAAAATGTTTGGGAGATCCACGGTTGGTAGTGCCTGTCGAGATTATTGGGTGAAAGATAGTTAGATCATAAGTTGTATGCAAAATTTTCTAAGTATGAATTTTGGCTCAAATTCATGGCTTTCTTAGGTCATGTGGTTTCTGGGGATGGAATTCAAGTAGATACTCAAAATATTAAGGCGGTTAAAAATTGGGCAAGACCAAACTCACCGACTAAGATAAGAAGTTTTCTGGGGCTGGCTGGGTACTATCGAAGGTTTGTTGAAGGCATTCTCTTCCATAACCGCGCCATTGACTAGATTGACTCAGAAAAAAGGTTAAGTTCCAATGGTCCCACGAGTGTGAGAAAAGTTTCTAGGAGCTAAAGATGAGGTTGACTACTGCACCAGTGTTGACCTTTCCCGATGGACAGATGGGTTTGCTATATATTGCGATGCATATAGAGTGGGATTGAGATGTG
Source organism: Solanum virginianum (assembly GCA_000787875.1). Taxonomy (NCBI): domain Eukaryota; kingdom Viridiplantae; phylum Streptophyta; class Magnoliopsida; order Solanales; family Solanaceae; genus Solanum; species Solanum virginianum. The sequence continues at coordinate 28,266 of DF361455.1, read as the reverse complement.
TGTTAATGGAAAAAGGGAAAATTGTTGCCTATACTTCTAGATAACTCAAAGTATATGAGAAGAACTACCCCACTCATGACTTAGAGTTGGCAGCAGTAATGTTCGTTCTCAATATCTGGTGCCACTACTTATATGGAGTGCAAGTTGATATATTAACGGACCACAAGAGTCTACATTATATCTTCACCCAGAAGGAGCTTAACTTGAGACAAAGAAGATGACTTGAGTTGCTCAAGGACTACGACATGAGCATTCTCTACCATCTAGGTAAGGCTAATATGGTTGCCGATGCTCTTAGTAGATTTTCCATGGGGAGCACTACCCATGTGAAGGAAGAAAGGAAAGAGTTGGTTAAATAAGTGAATAGATTAGCCAGATTGGGAGTACAACTTGAAGAAAATAATGAGGGAGGTTTTAATGTCCAGAATAGGTCTGTTCATCCTTATTGTCAGAGCTAGGCTAGGTCAACAAGGCCTGAGCCCAGCCATAACAAGCTAGGCAAGGGAGATAAGTCCTACTTCCGAAAGAGGACCTCAGGATATGCACTGTCTTCAGCTAGTACACCAACTCCGAAAAGTTATGACTTTCGCCAAAGTGGAGATGGGGTATTGAGGTATCAAGTTAGGTTGTGTGTTCCTGACATTGACAACGTTCGAGAGAGAATCATGGCTGAATCACACAACTCAGGTATTCCATTCATCCTGGCTCCACCAACATGTAGCACAACTTGAGAGAAGTCCATTGGTGGAATGGGATGAAAAGGGATATTGCGAAATTTGTTGTGAAGTATCCCAATTGTCAGCAGATCAAGGTTCAGCATCATAGACCGAGTGATTTGGCTCAGAACATTGAAATTCCAGAATGGAAGTGGGAAATTATCAATATAGACTTTATTTACCAGCTTACCAAGGTCTCGAAAGCAACATGACTCGAATTGGGTAATAGTGGACAAAATGACTAAGTCTGCTCACTTCTTGGCAGTCAAGACAACTAATACTACAGAGGAATATACCAAGTTGTATATTCATGAGATTGTGAGTTTGCATAGAATTTCATTGTCCATCATCTCGGACAGAGGAACTCAATTCACCTCTCAGTTTTGGAGGTCATTCCAGAAGGGAATGGGTACTAGGTTGAATCTAAGTACAACCTTCCACCCTCAGACAGATGGCCAATCAAAGCGTGCTATTCAGATGTTGGAGGATATGTTGAGAGCATGCACTATTGATTTTAGAGGTAATTGGGATGACCATTTGCCTTTAATAGAGTTTGCTTACAACAACAACTTTTATTTGAGTATTTAGATGGCCTCGTAGGAGGCACTCTTTGGGAGATCGCTGATCAGATGGTTTGAGGTAGGAGAAGCAAAGTTGATTGGACCAGACGTGGTTCACCAAGTGGTAGAGAAAGTGAAGGTCATTCGTGTGAGGTTGAGGACTGAACAAAGTCGACAGAAATCTTATACGGATGTCCGAAAGAGAAACTTAGAGTTTGAGATCAATGATTGGGTATATTTGAACGTGTCGCCCATGAAGGGAGTGATGAAATTAATTGGGAAGAAAGGAAAGCTGAGTTCGAGATAAACCGAGTCATAAAGAAAGTGGGCAAAGTTGCATACGAGTTGGAGCTACCCTCAGAATTAGTAGCTATAACTTGGTTTTCCATGTTTCTATACTTAAAAAATGTTTGGGAGATCCACGGTTGGTAGTGCCTGTCGAGATTATTGGGTGAAAGATAGTTTGAGTTATGAGGAAATTCCTATCCAAATCCTTGATTGTCAGGTTCAATAATTTAGAAATAAAGAGATTGCATCTGTTAAGGTATTGTGGAAGAATCAATTCATAGAAGAAGCTACTTGGGAGGAGGAAGAGGACATGAAGGCCAGATACCCTTATTTATTCCTGCCTGCAGATGACGAGAGGATAGATGGTAACAATTCCTTCTAAATTCCTACTCATTGAATTTTTTTCCTAAATATGACAAAGTTCTAGAGTTCAAGTGAGGATCGATGTGACTTGTTGATGTAATGTGATTATTATATTTGCTGCATTTGTTATTTGATTGATTTTATGAGGAAATCGAGGGATGATTGATTGTTAGAGTCCATAAGAGATTCGTGCCTTAACCTAATTCTCTTCATTCAAGGACGAATGATCTCACGGGGGAGATAATTTAACGACCCTGAAATTTCATCTGCTTAAGTTGGAATAGTGTAAGGAGAATAATTTTTTTAAAAAAGAAAGTATGTAAATTAATTATTTCGTAGAGTTCTTTAGTTTTTGTTTAATAATTCTTTTTGTTCCACTAGGAGCTATTGGATGATCTCTTTATCCACTTTAGAATTTTCTTGATGTCTTAGTTGTCCATTTGTCTTTGGCATTGGCTGGTTGAACCATTTTTATTATATTAATGGTTGCTTTCTCATCTCTCTATTTTCTTTAATGCCTTGGTGGATGTTTACTCCACTTTGTCTGCTGCTTTATGCCTATATATAAGAGGTCTCATTTTTGATAGTGAATAAGTAGAGAGCAAGAAACACGAAAATACAAGTGAGATAGTGAATTTTTTTATATTGTATTCTTTATATTTATCTTTCAATTGGACTTTATCGGCTATTTTACTCTAGTAACTTGCTCCTATTTTCTATATCTTTTATAATGAGATATTTTATATAAATGAGTTTATTTTTATGTACTTTATCATAAGAATATTATTTATGATGCGTTATCAATTTATTTTGAGCATGTAAAGTTATATCGAAAGACCCTACATGTCACTTTATTTACTTGAGTTAAAGATTTAAAAGACGTTATTGGTGAAGAACTTTTATTATATTTGTTCTCTTACTATTATATGAGAGTTTACAACTTGAAACTATATTATGCCCTGAGATTTATGTTCTATATGAAATTAAGTTGTGATTAATATGAAAAATTGAGAATACTTGAGTCATTAAGCATGAAAATATGTTAAATTTAAGAAATTATAAACTTGTTTATATAACATGATGAGTAAAGCTAAAAGAGTCCAAATGACCGTTTGAATTGAGTCGAGCATGATGAATTACATGATTGTTGAATTGACTGGAGTTGAGTAATTGTATTTGATTGAATGAATTGATGAATCTTTGAGTCAAATTGAGATAACCCTATGAGGTTGAGGATTTGTCGATTGGTTGTGTATTGAGAATTGGTTGATTGGTTGAGTTAAATGATGAGTTGAGTCAACTTTAAATGATCATATCTCCTAAGGTATAGGTGACCCATAATATATCAAATCAAAGATATTTGAATTATCTTTCCAATGCATCAAATTTCACCTTAATCAGAGTTCAAAGTATAAAGTTATTACCATTTTAATAAAGGAGTGCAGAGCTGTCTGAAGCGCGACGCTGACCCTTATTGGATAAGCTATGATATGTTTTTATTTTTATTTTAAGGGTACTTTAATTCTAAAACCTTTGGGGGTCTATTTAAGGTCTTAAAATACATAAAACATCACTTTTCATAATTTAAAACCCTCTCCTTCACTTCTAAACATAAGCGCTCAAGAATCATCAATTAGCTTTCAAGATTCCTCCTCAAGGTAAGTTACTCTTCATAAATTTCAATCTACCCAACCTAAATTTCTTCATCTATTCATGAATCATTAATATAATCTTAAATCATAACCCAGGGTTTCAAGAAAATGAATTCAAAAATCCAAAGAAAGGATTTCTTGATTCTTCTTTTTCAAGAATGTAGGGTTCTTCATCAAGAACTCTAAAGATTCTAAGTCAAGAACTCAAGAATCAAAGAGATTCCCTTCGACCAACGTCCTTCCAAGTTCTTTCAATTTAAAAGAACTACCAAGATCAAGGATTTCTCCAAGCAAGGTAGTACTCGTCAAATTTCGATGGTAATATTAACTTTTCAGGTATGTAAGGTTAGTCATAGCGTTGTACTGAGTTCATCCACGTGCCCCACATGTGTATTTTCCATAATTGTGTTCAAATAGAGTTTTACCCTAATTTTTGAATTCTAAATGAGTTAATTTTTCTTCAATTGAGTTAGATATATTTATGCACTGAGATTATAACTATTATTATATCTTATATTGTTGGAATTTTTGTTCATGGATACTTTCCCATGAACCATAAGGAAGTTGATGATCATGACTTTCCTATACATTCTTTAATATTGAGATTGATGATTTTTCATGTATTAAACAAGTATTTTGAACAAAGGTTTTACATGTTCTAGTAAAGATGATGACTTTTCTATACATTGATAATAGAGTAATTTAAATTAATATTATAATATTTTGAATAAAGGTTTTACATGTTCTAGTAAAGATGATGACTTTTCTGTTTACTGATAAAAAAGTAATTTAAAATAATATTATATATGTATTTTATTAAGTACAAAGAGTTACATATTGGGGAATATGTTTTATGAGATTATGTATGATTTAATGAGTTTTTGAAGAAAAGCATGTGATTTACTAAAATCTTCTACTAAATTGGGGTCTTAAGTTGAGATACTACTTTTAATTGTTAAACTAGTTAAACCCCAAAGTTACTACAAAAATCTATGAATCTTGATATCTTGCTTTAAACTCAAGAAAAGTATTAGTATAAGTATTTTATGAATAGTAAAGCATGAAGCTTATGATTTTAGACAGTTTTGAGAAAAGTTAAGGGAATGTTAAGTTGGGTTAAGTCCCAAAGAGAATAAAGTAATACCTTAAGCAAGAATATTCTTTTAAGTATGAGCATATAATTAATAATTTTGGGAGTAGTATTGAGCACCGATATGAGTGAGAGTAATAATATTAACTTGAACTCATAAACTACGTAGCTAGTATAGGATAGGATTGTACCAAGGTATAACTCCTCACTTGCCACTGAGATGACCCAGCTTTGGGATGGATCCACTTCGCTAGTTTTCATTTCTTACCCCAATAAAGTATGGGACAGCTCTAGAAGCGTGGGCAAGATGTTATATCATCATGAAGCTCATAATGATAGTTGTTGGTTAGAGAAACTCCCTAAGAAGCAAAATTTATTATTTCATACACTGAGATTTGTTATTCCTTTATTAAAGTATTTCTTTTTATTATGTTGCATATTTAATTGAGTTGAGTTGTTTGCAGAGCTAAGCATTTGAGTATTATATTTTTATATATTTAGTTGTGTTCATTAATACATTAAAGTCGGTATTTCTTTATATTAAGTTACACTTTTAAACAAGTTCAAAAACATATGTTTCACTTGCATGACATACTTTGTCAATTAAGCTATCTCAAAGTTCAATTTTAAAGTGAGTATCATATTCTTAATAACAGAGTACTTGGGAAGTCATGTGTCGATGATGGAGGAACTCAAAGTTCAATTTTAAAGTGAGTATCATATTCTTAATACTTTTCTAGTCATCTTACACACCATACATTCCACTACTGATGCCACTTGGCACTGCATCATTTCATGATGCAGGCACAAGTTTTAATGATCCTCAGTAAGCATTTCGTTGAAGATCTATTTAGTCGCAGACAATGGTGAGACCTCCTTACTTTCGGAGGAACCCTTTTATTTTGGTTCATTTTTTTTTTTTTTATTGTCTTGAGGTAGCCTTGAACATGTCTTGGCACCTTCTTATGAGTTGATAGAGGATTCATAGACTAAGTTAGACAGAGAATCGTAGAGTCTGTCTTACTTTCAGAGTCAATTTTGAAAAACTATTATTATTTATTTCAATTGAAACATTGAATTATTTTAATACAAAATATAAAATTATTTACATGAGAATTTGCATGCCCACTTGAGTACTTTTTTTGTTTTATTAAATCTTTCGCTAATTGAATAAGTGAATTGAGCCAAGTGGTTCGCTTAGGAACCAACAATGGTTTCTGAGTGCTGACCACGTCCAGGGTGTAGGCTCAGGGCGTGACACTCACACACTGCATCAGAGACTTGGATTTTCCCAAAAATTTGATATCTCAGTTGATGTGGTACAAGCACTTTTGTTCTTCGTATGATCGTGGGCCTTAGGCCGTGTTCGAAGAGGCCAGGGAAGTTATGCTTTGTGATTGCAAGGAGTTGACCTTTATTACAGTTCATTATTTCCCTAGCCTTCGCTTTTGGGAGCCTTAAGTTGTGTCCACAATAGGCCTTGCATTAGACCTCTGCAATCAGGGGTTACCATAGTTGCGATTGTGGTAGACATTTTCGTTTGGTCAGTGAGTTAAAAAACAGATGCGGTTAACTCTTTTGTAATGTTTTAAAAGATATTTTTTCTCTCATTTTAGCATGTATTTAAGTGATTCAAAGCTCAAGATTATGGGTTATCATTGGGGGAATGCAATGGAGTGATCAAAAAGTACTAGAATGACTTCGTTTGAGGTAAAATTCAATAAATAACTACTTTCATGCTTGTGCTTTTAGTTTAATTTTGGAAAAATGTTGCATGAGCTGATTTGAGTTGTTCCAAGCCCCAAATTGTGTTCCATTTTGGGACACAAGTTTGGGGAACTGTTTAGGACTCTTCTACAGAGTCAATTTTTATTTTTTCATCGCATGTCCCACATTCCCATTTTAGACTCTGAAATTGGTCCGTCTTTGATACTAATGAGTTAAGAAAAAGGATAGTGGAAGAATCCCATCATTCCAGATATTCCATCTATCCAGGATCAACTAAGATGTACCATGACCTGAAAGGAATGTTTTGGTGGTGAGGCATGAAAAAGGTCCTAGCAGAATTTGTGACTCAATGTCCAAATTGTCAATAGGTGAAAGTAGAACACCAAAAGCTAGGAGGTTATATGCAATATATAGAAATCCCAAGACGGAAGTGGGATACGATCAACATGGACTTTGTTACTAGTTTACCTCGCTCATTTCAGAAGTTTGACTCTACGATTGGAAATAGCCCAAAGTCAGCATAAATTATATGCAAATATTAGAAGAAGAGGACTGGAATTCTCAGTAGGGGATTAGGTATTCTTAAAGGTATCTCCAATGAAAGGGGTTCTAAGATTTGGCAAAAAGGGGAAATTGAGCCCACGTTACATAGGGCCATATTAGATCACTAAGAGGTTTGGGCAGGTTGCATATGAATTAGAGCTACCCCAAGAGCTTTCAATGGTTCATCCTGTTTTTCATGTCTCGATGCTTCAAAAATGCATAGGTGACCCATCCCGTATCACTCCTATTGAGGATGTACAGGTTAAAGAAGATATCACATACGAAGAGGTACCTATTGCTATTTTAGATCGACAAGTGAAGAAGCTAAGGAATAAAGAAATAGCTTCAGTTAAAGTACTCTGGAGAAACCAGCAGGCTGAAGAGATAGCATGGGAGGCTGAGGACATAATAAAATCCAAATACCCTTATTTATTTAAAGCTGAGGAGGAAGTTCAACATGTAGAATGGAGGCCCTAATAGGTAGGTGTTGTTGAATACTTGATGTGTTGTTAAAAGTTTATATAAAGATTTAAACGTGGTTAAAAGTATCTAGATGTGCTAACATTCGAGGACGAATGTAAAACTTGCGAGTTAAACGGAGACGAGACTCAACGTCGAAATTGTCCAATGCCGATTATGAATTAAGTCCGAGTTAAGGAGGTATCTTTAGCCCATTTTCTAGTACTATAGGTGGTCTGTATTTACAGCCTAATATGAAGGAATACAAAGGCCCAACTACATTCTAAGTTACTTAGCTAAATGGGCCTAAACTCTAAGAGAAGAAAAAATCTGCAATTTGGGCAGCAAAAGCCCAAATGTTTAGAGGTCCATTTGGGCCCAAGTTTAAGGCTCAAGGTAGTGCATCACCTACTAATTAAGACACACTAATATGTGGCTAAAAATACAAGCCAAAGTTGGCCAAAAGTTCCTATAGAAAGAGCACAAATAGCAAGCTTATTCCACTTAACGTTTGAACATAATTTTCAGCTTCTAAGGAAAACACTATACTCTCCTCTCTTTATATCTAAGAGCAGCCAAGAAAACCTTCTAGGGTTCTTGAAGACATCCTAATCTTGAAGGATAAGGTAAGAAATATTAAGTATGTGTTTAATATTACTTTCTCATGACAAACAAGAGAATATGTTGGTTGTGTTGATGCTGAAATTTCTGGACAGCATGTGTTGTTGATGTTGTTGTGTACTTTTCTTGCTGATTATGAGTTGTTTCACTTCTTGGTTTGCTGTAGTATGAAGTATTACTTATGTACGTAAGAAAGGATAGGTTGGCAGTGGTATTATGAGGCTGTTCGATTGCCTTTACAGTCCATAAAAGTGAGTTTCTATATGATGTCGCAATTGTGCTGTTGATTGAACTTGTGGATTGATGTATATAGGGCTGTTGCTTCACGTCTTTCATGACTGATTTGGTACTTTACTAAGACTATTTGAAATCTGCTAGTATGTATAAACGTGTTGAAAATAGTTTGGTTAAAGTTGGGATAGGTTTGGGATTACCGACGTCAATGTTCATATATTATCATACATGGTTGCTTCCAAAGCTACATACATACAAAGTTACCTTCATAGCTACATACATATGTGGATGCCAACTTACATGAGTTCTTATTGCCAAATAAC
>DF361455.1:0-13194 GCA_000787875.1 Solanum virginianum | reverse complement strand
TAGAGATAATGTCCGGATCCCGATCCACGCTCGAGGAATAGAAGACCACCGCAGGGGGCATCAGGTTGATGTGGTGGATAGTAGAGGTCAACCCAAGAGGGCTAGATTGTCTGGGCGTGCAGAGGAGTATCGAGGCAGATAACCCAGCAACCAGTCGAGACCACTCAGACTTCGGTGTTCATATTGTGGGAAACGGCACCTCAGAGAATGCAATCGTGCTATGGGCGCTTGGTTTAGGTGTGGTCGTCAGGGCCATAAGATGAGGGACTGCCCGGTCAGAAGAGGGGCAGATAGATTCTTTCAGTCTACCGGGTCATCAGGTGGTTCATTTCCAGCTTCATTAGCTATGCGCCCTATAGGGCGAGGTATGTCGGCATTAGTAGGCCATGGCAGAGGTCGTGGTAGGGTCCCAAGTTCTAGTGGTTCTTTACACCGCAGATATGTTTTGGCCCCTCGTCAGGATCAGGAGGAGTCGCCGAATGCGGACACAAGTATATTATTAGTTACTTTTGAGATGTGTATAAACTAATTGATTTAGATTCTATATTATTGTATGATTTTCCTGTGATGGTTAATAAATTTAGGGTAGAGTTTGAGCTGATAAAGTCTTGGGAGGTAACCATATCGTTCTATATTATTGTATGTTTTTCCTGTGATGGTTAATAAATTTAGGGTAGAGTTTGAGCTGATAAAGTCTTGGGAGGTAACCATATCGGTAAGGGATTTTATTATTGTTAGCCGTGATTATAAGAGTTGTTCAGTATTTACTTGGGACCATTGCACTAAGGTCAATCTGGGTTAGACGTGATGGGTTTTGATGCAAGTGTGGATACGGGCTAGTTACTTTCTTGATAGATTAGCGAGGTTTCTGTTATAGTACTGTGGCAAGGGAGGATCGACAAGAAATGACCTCGGAAGCCAAAGATTAGATAAAACAGAAATATCCTCACCTGTTTTAGTATCTACAGGTAATTTACTACTTTGTTGCAACCTTATAGTTTGGTGAGTGAAGTTTGAACATTGAATATTTTGTTGTGGTACTTAAGAGGAAAACTCCCCCTAAATTATTTACATAACTTATAAGGTCAGATTGTGCGATAGAGCTGTGTTAGTAGTTGTGGTGATAATTAAAACAGGAAACTCCCCCTAAGTTAGTTACGAAACCCATAACGCTAATTTAACATTCGAGGATGAATGATTTAAGGGGGGAGGATGTTAGAACCCGTATTGTGGTGTATTGAACCATTATAAAATTTGGGACTAATATGGCATTTTTTGAAAATTCGGGTCAAAAGTGATATTTTTTTAGGAAGTTTGGGACTCAAGTAGAATTTTCATTGAACCATTACGAAATTTGGGACTAATGTGGTATTTTTAGAAAATTTAGGTCTGAAGTGACATTTTTTGGGAAGTTTAAGACTCAAGTAGAATTTTCAAAAACTTGAGGTGTTAGGACTCGTATATCCTTAATTGGATCTTCGTATGTCCTTAATTGGCTCACGTAGGAAAAGTTTGGGGACCAAAGTGTAATTTTCAAAACTTGGAGTCTTAAGAAAGTTACATATGTTGCCCCACCTCAGTATTGTGTTGTTCTCCAATTGGAACAAGTGTGGGGGGTGGGGTAAATTGGTAAGGATAAATATATGATAAGCCTTGGTCTTCTTTCATTCTATTTCTTAGAAGAAAAAAAATTCAAGAACAAGAAACATACTCTTCATGCTCTCGGGTTACTGTAGCAACCCCACCAAAATTTGCATTTTTCGATTCTAAAATTATTTTGACATTACACACCATATATATTGAGTCTCCTAAGTAGCGTGGAGGTGTTAGTTGGGCAACAAAATACGTCTTTCTACGGATTTGACAATTTGAGCTTATTTAAGGGTTGAAGAGGTAAGTTGATCTTTAGCTTTGTTTTATGGGTTATTAAGGTCCTGTGTATGTTGTAGTATGCTAATTTGAAAGAAAACTATGAAAGATTGCATGTAAAAGTGAGTTGTGAATATTGGAATTGGGGGGCCGAAATTGGGATGTGTATGTAAGTAGTGTTTTTTAGTTGATGTAATATGGTTCTTAGAGCATAAAGGAGTGCTTGAATATGATGTACATGTATATAAAAGTATGCTGCCCTATTAATTGTAGCTATGATAAAATGAGGTTCGTTAGTGAAATTGGTGTAGTTATGGCATTGGAAGCACTTGTTGATGTTGCTGTTGTTGTGGTTGTTGTTGTGTTGATTAATTGGAGCCGAGATAGATTCTCAGGGTGGTCTATTTTAAGAGAAAATGCTATCGAAATTTTTATAAAATTGGGGGCAAATTTGGAATTTAAAGCTCAAAAAGGTTTTTAGCTAATTGTTGGCGTTATTGTGATTTGTTGTAGCCGTTGGACATCCGGAACTGTAAGTTGGATCGGTTTTGCGTCAGGATTAGTTTGGAGAAGAAATAGAGGTATGTAAAGCATTCTGTTCTCGGCATGACTTAGTTAAACATGGAAAATATTATAAGTCTCGAAAGATCCCACCTCCTTGCAATTCAGGCCCCGGCATGACTTAGTTAAACGTGGAAAATGTTATAAGTCTCGAAAGATCCCACCTCCTTGCAATTCAGGCCTAGCTATGTTTTATGTTTATTCCTTGCCATTTTTGTGAACCATTAGTTACATCTTCAGCTTTTGTGTCTTTAGAATCCATAAACAATAAGAGTATGAAAAGAAGTTGGTAAGTTTGAAATATCTTATGTTCTAATTGTTCTAAAGGTATAAATGCTTATAATTGTTGATAGGAAGCCTAAATTACCTTGAAAATCATTTTTAGACGCTTCCTAATGGTTTGCATGATCTAGGTGAAATATGTTCCTACTAATTCGAGCTTGTGCATGACTAGTACTCGTTCTTTGGCATTCTTATGAAAATTTTGTTATGAGATTTGATTTCTATGTATTTGGAGTTCGTAAATTGTGAGAATATGTAAGATGTGACAAGTTTCGAAAGAATTTATTCTCTAAAAATTTTAAGACTAGAACATCCAAAATTTTTGTTGGAAAAATCATAGTTGAACCCAAATAGTTGGGAATCAGGCTAGTCCTTTATCTTTTTTTCAGGTTAAGTAGTTGTCTTTTATTTTTATAGGATAAGTAGGTCTGATGCATAGGTTTATGGTAATTGATTGTGCTCATGAATGTTCGAGGCCTATAACTGACTGTGAAGAGTTTGTATTGAGGCATAATTGATCATGGATTAATATAGTCGCCCATACTTATTTGATGTAGATTTGAATTGAACTGTGGTCAGAATTTCAACTAATGTGCCTGTGATTATAAGTTTCAATGGTTAATTTAGAGGTGAATCTGGAATTGAGAGTTAGTGTCCTGGATAAGTTGAAGTCTGTTATGTGAAGAAATTTTGAAGCTACATGTTTATATGGAGTATTGAGGCCGAATTGGTACATGTATGTATATATATATAGTGTTATGTTGTGATTAGAAGGATGAAGTGCTGCTTGGTTGGCATGATATGATTATTGTAGTGTGAAGGAATGGATGAAAATCATCTTTGTGTATATATTAGTATGTTGTTCAGTTTTGGAAATATGATTAAATGATGTTACATGGAGCTATTGTTGTTACATTGGCATTAGAATTGATTATTGAGGTTATTGGGTTGTTGTTGTTGTTGATTGATTTGAGCCGAGTTGAATTCTCGGGGTAGCATATTTTTAAGGGGAAATGCTACCAATTTTTTTGTAGAATAAAGGGTAAATTTGGTTTAACGCCAAGAAAGTCCTTAGCTAATTGTGTGGCCTTATTATGAATTATTTGTAAACTTTGGATACCCCGAAGCATAAGCTGGATTGGATTACATTTGAAGTGAATTGGGGGACGTTTGAGGTATGTAAAGCAACCTTTCCTTTTTGGCATGTCTTAGCTAAAAGTAGGCTATGATATGAATCTCAAGGGAACTCTACTCTCACAATCGGAGCTTGTGTATGGTCCGTAATTGTTCTTTTGCGTTCCTATGTTAATTTGTCCCAATATGGACTCTTATGTATTGGAAATTTATAAGTTGCAAGAATATTTGAAATTTGAGAAATTTTGAAAGAATTTATTCCTTATGGTTTTTAAAAACTATAAACGTCCGTGATTTTGGATAAAAGCTCGGATTACCTCAAAAACCATTTTAAAATATCTCATAGGAGTTTGTATGATTAGAATAAATATGTTCTCCGTAAGTTGGATCAGTTCGGGTCTCCATCGATCGTGGGTCCCACGACACATTTTATGTGATTTTGATAACTTTTGAATAAATTTGTAATAAATGCTATTCCAATGTCAAATATGATAATTCTACTTATCTTTAGGATTTATGATAATGACTTTGTACATATGATTACGCACGACTCTGCTCATGCCTATTAGATCATCTATGTCTCATGCACTCAGAGTACTATCCAGGCCTATTTGGGAGTTTCTCTAACTGACAATCATCACCTATGAGTCGGTGATGATACAATGAAGTGATCTCGCTGCCATATCCATCTAAAACCCTGCCGGGAGTGTATGCTGTGTTTGGCATTGTGCTGTGATTGGGCGTATGCTGTGTTTGGTGTGATGCTATGATTGGGCGTATGCTGTGTTTGGCATTGTGCTGTGATTGGGCGTATGCTGTGTTTGGTGTGATGCTATGATTGGGCGTATGCTGTGTTTGGCATTGTGCTGTGATTGGGCGTATGCTGTGTTTGGTGTGATGCTATGATTGGGCGTATGCTGTGTTTGGCATTGTGCTGTGATTGGGCGTATGCTGTGTTTGGTGTGATACTATGATTGGGCATATGCTGTGTTTGGCGTTGTGCTGTGATTGGGCGTATGCTTTGTTTGGTGTGATGCTGTGATTGGGCATATGCTGTGTTTGGCGTTGTGCTATGATTGGGCGTATGCTGTGTTTGGTGTGATGCTGTGATTGGGCGGATGCTATGTTTGGCATTGTGCTGTGATTGGGCGTATGTTGTGTTTGGTGTGATACTGTGATTGGGCTTCTGATATGTTTGTGATATGTGATGGAGATTTCGGAGATTTGAACTTTTGGTGATATGGCGCCATTGACGGGCGGGCGACCATATTTTCTGTGCCCTATGCATGAATTATATTTTTGGAAAGTAAGCATTTTGTGATTTTAGATATGCATTTGGTATCTTGGAAAGTCAGTATTTTGATATTTTGGATATGCTCCGGTTTACTATAAATTTGCTTCAGCTATTACTCTGACTTATATTTTGTACATTCTGCTTCACATATTCGGTACGTACTTCGTACCCGCAGGACCTACGAGCAGTTACTGACCCATTAGCTTAGGACCTCCTTCTGTTGTTTGAAGTGCTCCCCTACTCCGAAGCCTGTTTTTGGCATATACATTCTCTGCCATTGTGCATACATGTTACTCAAGGGTATGGCGGGGCCCTATCCTGTCCTATGATTCTGTCAGTCTGTTTAGAGGTCTGTGGACGCGTATATATGTGGGTTGTGCCCAGTGTATATGACTAGACATGTGGGATGTGTATGTTGAGCAATTTACCCGCCATGGTGGCCTTGTCGGCCATTCTATACATATATGATGTTCTGTTTATTCTGCGTTGCATATGTTAGAATTTTTCTGAGTACAGGGTTATTTTGTGTTAGTATATAAAATAAAAGAAACTCTGCCAAAATTTTTGTAAACATAAGACGTCTGTTTGTAATCTGGCTTGGTGTTTGCGTCTGGGTAGCCAATTTAGGCACTTAGTCATGGCCCACGGGGTTAGGTCGTGACATTAATAGCACAATATTTTAGTTTAAAGCCATAGGAAAAAAAGTGTCATGCCTCGGGAGGGTACACTTGGCGTGGCCAGCACTCAGAGACTATTGCTAGCCCCCAAGCGAACCACTCGGCCTCATTACATTTGTTCAATCACATTCTAATAGCGGAAGACATTAGCGTATAAGAATATATAAAGAAAGGAAATGACAAATGATAAATAAAGGCTAAAGGACAAATATCTCATCCATAAACTAAGAAAGCCTAGTATGAAAGAATACTAACCAATATAACATCCAATCACAACTCAACGATCTAGTCTATGAAGCTCCTAAAACATCTGAATAATGGTGCCAATGACAGACCCATAGTTACCTCTAAATAGAATATGATAAGTCTTAACTCAAGCTAGAATGAAAACATAATGTTCTCCGAAAGTAGGGGGCTCACCAATCAGCTAAAAATAAATAGGTCCTCAATGGGGAACTTGTTGATGACTGCTAGTGCCCGTCTTTACATCATGAAAAGATATAGTCCCTAAATAGACATTAGTACGTGGAATGTATGAGCATATAAAATGGAAGAAAGAAATATGTAAAGAAAGAATAACATCAACTCAAATAGCTCAAATCTAGGAATAGGGAGCTCAGTCATCGTGTCAAGAGTCTAAAGTAAGAATGCAATATAGACAATGACTATTTATCTATCATCTATGTCTCATGCACTCAGAGTACTATCCAGGCCTATTTGGGAGTTTCTCTAACTGACAATCATCACCTATGAGTCGGTGATGATACAATGAAGTGATCTCGCTGCCATATCCATCTAAAACCCTGCCGGGAGTATAGGATATTCCATCAGTAAAATTAAGTCCACTTTTGGGCACAATAGGAAATATTCAACTTTACGGTTCAATCCTCTTCTACATCGGCTTCATAGTTATTGAGTTCGAGTTGGACTTACTCTTACTCAATTCGGTGCTCAAACTCCTCCCAAGACTCAATATGCTCATAAAAATATCAACACTATGGTTAACTCATTCATCTTGTCTCATTGGACATTCATCAACTGAACTTATCACATCAACTATCAACACTTTGGTTACATCATTTTAGGTTCAGTTCTTGACTCATAGGGACTCAATCATGTATCATTCTAATTCATAGCATCTCGGTAAAACAAAGGTAGATTTAAAGTATTTAGGGGTTTCATGCTCTTTAGTCTCAAATTATACTCATGCATGCTCATGTAAGTAAAATATATAAAAATAATAAGGAATTATACTAGGGTTCATGTAGTAAGTTAAAATCATTAAGTTCAAGTAATTAAATGATAAAAATAGTAATTCAAGAAAGATTATATAGTGATACATTATATTTTAAGAAAACCCTTCAAGAAATATCCATAAGACACTCAATTTACTCACATCACCATCAATCTGGGTTATGGGGCAGATGGAAGAACAGAATCCATGTTTTGATTAGCCTTACATACCCAGAATCTAGGTTTTGGTTAGCCTTACATACCTAGAAGTTTTGAATCTTAAAAGAGATTGGAAGAATTCTCAAGTTTATCTCCAAACCATAGCCCTTTTCTTTTTTGAAAACCTTGCTTCTACATTTTGAGAGAGTGATTTAGCATAAAATAGTTGAACTTACATGTTTAGGACTTTATTTAGGTGTAAAAACGTCAATCCTAGGCTTTGAAAGGGTAAAAAAGACCAAAATACTCTTTCTTTAAAAGTTGTCAAAAGTCATCTACGAACCCATTTACGGCCCATAAAATGTTCCTCGGCTCGTATGGACCCTTCCATAAACTTTTGGCCTAATTTCAGAGTTTTTGGTTCATTTTACGAGCTCATTTTATGGCTCGTAGAATGTATTACAACCGGTAGATGGGTCTGTAAAGTCTGGGACAAAAAATTGAGTTTCATGAATATTTCCAATGAATTAGCAAGGGGACGTAATTCATTTTAGGCCCATAAAGGGGTTTCGTAGAGCAACTCTGTACTTGATAGTCTCTCGTAAAATGGCCATAACTTTTGACTCCAAACTCAGAATCAGGTGAAACCAGTTACGGTGGAAAGCTAACGCAAAGGGCTTTCATTTGGTTGGTCATCAGCCACTAATTATTTGTGTACTAAGAGTTATGATCATTTAAAATTGACCCTTGTATAATCCAAAACTAGAAACTCAATTTATAGGAAGGTTTTGAACTCGAGTAAGTAGTAGAGGTCTCTTATGACCCTAATACACTTCCCACCTATAAGAATAAGACTTGAAACATAGGTAAATGGGAGGATAGAGTTATGAGGTTTCACAATATCTCCCCCTTGAGATTATTTGTCATCGAATGATGAGCAACTAGGAGACCTATTAAGAAGGAACTCAAATACTCAGCTACTTAACCTCAACTTAGATTTAGAATTCAAAGATTACCTCTAACATTGTCATTAGGTATGAATACAATTAATGACATGAATACTCAAATACTCAAAGACTTAAGAAGAATATCAACTCAGAGATAAGAACTCAACAATGGAAAAGTAACTCAAAGAGTAGTAATGAATTATTAACATTGATTTCATTATTAGAAGGCACAAATAGGTGAGGGTATCTAGCCTTAATATCCTCTTCAACTTCCTATGTAGCCTCTTTGATGGATTGACTTCTCCACAACACTTTTACAGATACAACCTCTTTGGTTCTCAACTTGCGAACTTGATGATAAAGGATTTTGGACCAGGGCCTCTTCATAACTCAAGCTATCCTTCACTCTAATGCTTTCAATAGACACAACTAGGGATGGATCTTCCAAAAACTTCTTAACCATAAATTTAAGGAAGACTGGATAGATAGCTGCTAATTCTAGTAGTAGCTCTAACTCATAAGCCACATTGCCCACTCTCTTTATGATCTGATAAGGGCCAATGTACCTCGGACTCAGATTCCCTTTCTTTCCAAATCTCATCACATCCCTCATGGGTAACACTTTCAAATACACTCAATCATTAACCTCAAACTCTAAGTCTCTCCTCCTAACAATAATATAGGATTTTTGTTGACTCTATGTAGTTCTCAATCTCTCTTGGATAATCTTTACCTTCTCCATAGCTTGATATACCAAGTCTGGCCTAATCAACCCTACCTCACCTACTTCAAACCATCCAATCGGAGATTTACATCTCCTCCCATAGAGAGCCTCATAAGGAGTCATTTGGGAGCTCAAATGAAAATTGTTGCTATAGGCAAACTCAATCAAAGAAAAGTGCTCATCCCAATTACCTTTGAAGTTAGCGATACAAGTCCTCAACATATCCTCCAAAGTTTGTATCATGCTCTCTGCCTGACCATCAGTCTAAGGGTGGAAAGCGGTACTAGGGTTCACCTTTGAACCTAAGCCTTTTTGAAAGGACTTCTAGAATTGGGCAGTGAACTGAGCCTTTCTATCTGATATAATGGACAATGGAATGGCATGGAATCTAACAATCTCTCTTATGTATAACCGAGCATAATCCTCTGTAGTGTCTGTCATCTTTACCACTAAGAAGTGTGGAGACTTTGTCATCTGATCAACTCTCATACAAATTGAATCATGCTATCTGCAAGACCTCGATAAACCTATGATGAAGTCCATGTTAATCATCTCCCATTTCCACTCTAGAATCTCAAAATTTTAAGCTATTTCACATGGCCATTGATGCTCAACTTTAACTTGTTGGCAATTCGGGCACTTGAAAATGAACTCAGCAATGTCTTTCTTCATTCTACTCCACCAGTAGACTTCTCTCAAGTCATGGTACATCTTGGTAGACCCTGGATTGATGGAATATCTGGAGTTATGAGCTTCTGTCATAATCCTTTCTTGAACACTATCAAAATTTGGAACATACAATCTACTTTGATATCTCAATATCCCATCTCCCCCTTTGACGAATGTCATCACTTTCTACTTATGTACATATTGTAACACCTAGTAAAATTACTAAAATACCTCTAGAGGATAGACGTGCATATAACACATCTTCCTATGCTCTGATGGTAAATTCGAGGTCAGATAAGTGATCAACATGAAACTTTGAGTGGGAAAATGATGTCGGTTAATTTTTAGAGCAACCAAATCAAAAGATAAATTTTTTTATGCGAAAATGGGAACCAGTGAGGAAGCCGACAGGGGCGCGACACACCTCCATCATGGACCAACACTTGGTTTCACCCCAAAAAGTTTCTACAATATTAGAAAACTCGTTCGGAGAGTTTTCAATGAAAATTACCAAAAACATATGCAGTCCATGTTACAGACCCCCTCGTCCCAAAATTGAATTTTTTCAAATTACATGAAGGACATTCTAGACCTTTCCAAACCCCTGATGGACTTAATATATGACTAAAATAGGCCATTTTAAGTATAAAGAGGGTTTTAAACCTTATTCTATGTCCTTTCCAACATAACTTTCCAAAAATAGTCTCATCATAACTTATCCCAACATAAGTTATCCCATCATAACTTATATTCAAACCAAACGACCCCTTAAAGTCCTACATTTGTTGAGATATGAACTGGTGGTTTGCTTATATGAACTTGGAAATCCTCCCAGGGTTTGGTTAGGCCTAGGTGCCTTATTTTTACATAGGCTTCCACTATGCTCAGTTCTTGTTTCTGAGAGTTGAGTAAAGAAAAAGATCAGCCAGATCTTGCGACGAGAGAAAGAGATTCTTACCAGGGACGGATACCTAGAATTTTTGGCTACGTGTTTAATACGAACAACTCAATCAAAAAGATATTTTTTTGAAGATATAAAATCCTTGTGCTCTGTTATAAATATCCAATAGATGATATGTAATTTTCTGTTAGGAAGAAATGTACATAATTTACAAAATACTATTCTCATTAGATAACAAGGTAGGAATGGACTAAAATTTAGATAAATTATCATTTTAAATGCTGTCTATTGGGGTTTTGAAACTAAATGAGAAATTCATACTTAATCCTTTTAATTAAAAAGTACAACTGGCTGCATTTGTGTGATAATTAAAAAGTGAGCACAGTATACGTTGTTGTCTCGTAGTTATAAAATAGAAAAACATTGAACTGCCCATGTGCGTCTCACATCTCTAGTACTATTAATTAAGTGTATTGGATTGTGTTCTCATCTAGGAATTGGGAATGTTAGAACCCATACTTTTGTGCATTGGGTCAATTATGAAATTTGAGACCGAGGTTACAAATTTTGGAGATTTTTGAACTTAAGCATAATTTTGAAAAGGTTAAGAACTCAATTGGGGATATTCCAAGATAATTATGTGTACAAGCTTCTATGTGAGTACACATGTACACATACATGTATTCAAGATCAAAAAAAAAATCTTGGATAGGTGTTTTTTTTATCTTACAAAAAAATGAAAATGAAAAGTCTAGAACCAACCATAATTATTAAGTTGAGATTGGATTATATAGCAAGTGGGACCAAATTTTTTTTTTGAGTGGCCTTATCTTGTTTATTATATTTTCACATGTGACCTTCCTTATACAAGAGAAAACAAAGGGTTCCATACTAGGAAAAAAAACCACAAGCACTTCCAAAACCCTCTGCAGGCTCACGGGTTACTGTTCACTGGCCAAACAATTTGTGTTTTTTTTTCGATCTTTCAATTATTTGACACTTCAAGCCTAGTATATTGAGTCTCATATATGTTGGGTATAATAGTTATACAATTTGTGTTTTTTTTTCGATCTTTCAATTATTTGACACTTCAAGCCTAGTATATTGAGTCTCATAAGCATCGTGGTAGCGTTGGCTTTGTATGTGACTTTTCCTTGTATTTGAGTTAAATTAAAGCTTCTAAGTGTATTGGGGGAGTATTAAAGTGAAAGAAAAACCATGATAATTGTCTTGTTTAAGTGAATTTTGAATGTGTGGGATTTTCCTAGTAAGTACGAAAGTTGGGGGAAATTGTGTACATAAAAATTAAATTGTTCAAAAAAACCTTATACTTGTGTTAAATTGAGTTGAAAATAGTTCTTAGGTGGCAAAAGGAATATTAGAAATAGTGTGTATACATTCTTGAAAGTTTGTGGTTGAATTGGGTCTTTAAGTGGATGAATTGTAGCATTTTAATATTGGGAGTTTACGTTGGGAGTTGGAGTGTTGTGTTGTGATTCTTGGAGTATATAGAAGTGATTGAGTATACTAATTATGTATGTATACAGTGGGCTATCCAGATTTTTCAGTTTGGTAAGGAAATGAAATGTAGCGTTTTAACGTTGTAAGATTTCGGTTAACGTTTGAATGATGTAAAAAAAAGAAGCTATTTTCGCACTCCGGGCTTATGTATGATTTGTGTCAATTCCTTGGCATCCTTGTGACGCTTGGTTAAAAATCTAGATCCTATGTCCTTAGTATTGACAATGAGATTCCTATCGAATAGTTATGAAATAGATGCTTTATAGTTGATTATTGTGTGAGTTGAGTCACATTTAGGTTTATTTGCAGTTGAAGCACTGATTATGAGCGTATGAGATTTCTCTATCATTGAGATATTTGTTGAGTAATTGTTTGATATTATAGTCGAAAAGAAGTTTGAACTTATAGCATTGATATTGGGATAATTGTCAAATAATTATTTGAGAACTTAAGAACAGATGCATTTTAAGAGATTGATGGGTGGAAGTGCAGTCAAATTGGAAGTTATTGGGATCCACAGTGTTAATTATATGTACGTGACATCTCTTTGTAATGAGAAAACACAGCATGTGAGTACCTGAGATCTCTCTGTGATTGGGATTCCTTCTTCCTGGCAAGTAATTGTTTGAAAATATGATCTCTCTATAATGAGAAAAACACAGCATGTGAGTACCTGAGATCTCTCTGTGATTGGGGTTCCTTCTTCCTGGCAAGTAATTGTTTGAAAATAAGAAAATAGATGCTTTTGAGGTGATATGTGTGCTAACTAGACTTGCAAAGAAGTTCGTTTGAATTTATAACATGCTGCTTTTCATTTTTTTTGGTCTGCATTCGAAACTATGTTCAGTTACAATTTCTCTTTTAAATAAAACAAACCGTGGGCAGAACTAAGAACAATGTGCATTGACACTACCAGGTCCTAAGAACATACGAGAATCAAAAGAACTGGAAATTTTCAGAAATTAAGAAGATTTCTGTCTCTTTTTGAAGAAGGTGAACTAGAAGCTGAAAGAGTAATATATGGCTTGCTAGGGCATAACAGGCAAGGAATCTAAGTCAATGCTCATAAAACACATACCAAAATTTGCGAATGTTTTCTATTCGGAGTCATAATGACTATCTTATTGGGAATTGGCTCTATTGAAGTCTACGAAGTAGACTGATAAATCCTAATTACTCTCATTAGATACTTTTTGAAAGTTTGAATCTCAAATGGTTGTTCT
>DF361456.1:39526-51693 GCA_000787875.1 Solanum virginianum | reverse complement strand
ACATTTTTGTCACATAGTGATATCATGGATGACGTCAAGAGAAAGAATTCACTCCTATAAATAGGTAACTCTTGGTTCATTTGTAATATCACCTCTCACTTGTCTTCTTATCTCATAAGACATTAGATTTCTCTCTTGTAGTAAAAATACATTAGAAGAGTGGAGAATTGCTAAATTCTCTTAGATAAATTTGGGATTTCTCCCCTTTCTTTGTTAATATTTAATCAATTGTTCTCTGGTGGATGTAGGATTATTCTAATCTGAACCACATTAAATATTGTTGTTCTTCTTTCTTTCTTGTTCTTATTTTTTACGTTTTCACTAACAATTGGTATCAGAGCCAAAGTTCTGTTTGAGTATGCTCTGTGGTTGCAGTACAGTCTGAACTTCCACATCAGAAAAGAATTACTTTGATTTTCGATATTTCCAAATTATTTGTTATGGAAGAGGAAGAACAAGTAATGATGAATTCCATGAAGTTTGAATTGATGGATTTAGTGGACGAAATAACTTCAATATTTGAAAGATCCAGATAATGGCGTTACTGCGGAGGGAAGGTTCAATCCATGTTATTGACAGAAAATATCCCGATGGTACATCAAATGCCGACAAGGCGAAGATTGAAAGGGATGCATTAAGTGTAATCCAACTTTCCCTTGCACCTAACGTGCTTTGTGAAGTGAGTAAAAATATCGAGAAGACGGCCAAATAGTTATGGAAAAAGCTAAGAGGGCTTTACCAGGACCGATCGGTGACAATAAGGATGTTGTTGCAAAGGCATCTTCACTCATTTAAGATGGATCCAGGTAATTTGTTACAAGACCATCTAGATGTGTTCAACAAACTTGTGATGGACTTACAAACTGCTGGAATTAAAAAGGACAAGGAGACGCTTGCATGTGTCTTGCTATTTTTATTGACTTCAAAATTTTGTGGTATTGAGATTCAATAATGTATAGCAAAGAGCCTATCACTCTTGAGAAAGTGCGACAAACACTTAACTCTTGTGATGTGCGGAGACACCTTGTAGGAGATAAAAGATGTTGAGTTAGTGGGCTCTTTGTGAGAGGTCATACTAACAAACATGGAAAGAGCAAACCAAAGTAAAGATCAAAGTCTCGTGTGAACAGGAAGAATGCAGAGTGTTGGGACTATCACAAGAAAGGGCAATTTGAACGAGATTGTCCTATGTCAAAGTCCAAAGAAAAAGCATGTTCATCTATTATCGAGCGGGTACATAATTCTGATGATGATATGTACTAGCAACATTATGCAATAGTGGAGTCTATGATAATAATTGGTTGTTATACTCTAATTGCACTCTACATATGACATTTCGAAGAGATTAGTTTACCAATTATGAGACAAGTGGAGGAACCCTAGTAATGGGCAATAATGCAATTGTCTTATAGAGAAACTTCTTACAAGGATACTGCATAATGCAGGCTAGCCATGATAGAAGAAATGGAATCTCTTTACAAAAATAAGACATGGGTCTTAGTTGAAAGGCCAAAGGAGGAGAGCACAATTGGATGCAAATGGATATACAGAAAAAAAGGGCATTCCAAGAGTGGAAGATGCTAAGTTCAAGGCGAGATTGGTTGTAAAGGTTTATAGTCAGAAGGAGAGAGTTGACTATAATGAGGTCTTCTCTCCAGTTGTGAAACGGTCACAGCCCGAGAGGATATCCTAGACGTAACCGGCACTAAGAGACTATTGCTAGTCCTTAAGCGAACCACTTGGCCTCATCACATTCATTCATTCGTATATTCTACTAATCAGCAGAAGACATAAGGAAGTAAATGAGCACATCATCATCTAGTCTCGAAATAATATTATAATAAAAGGCTAGTAGGAAGAACTAGCTTATAATCTTACATCAACATTCGACTTTAGTCTATGAAGCCTCTATCACTATTAGGTGGTGGTAGTCTGAAAAATAATATTATAAATAAAAAGGCTAGTAGAAAGAAACTAGCTCGACAAATCTTAATATCATAGTCTATAAAGCCTCTATCACTATCAGGTGGTACCATTGACAGACCCATGACCAACTCAATCAAAATAAAGCTAATAAGTGTCTAACTCTAAAGCAAGATAAAATAAATATAATGAATCCTTCGAAGTAGGGGAGGCTCACCAATCAGCTCAACGTCTCAAATCCTCAATGATGCGTCTGTTGACGATCTCTAAATCTTATATCTACATCTTGAAATGATGCAATCCCAAAAGAATACGTTAGTATGTGAAATGTACTGGCATGTAAAATAGCTGAGTGGAATCAAAATAGGTAGAATAATATGAAACAACATCAACTCAAAAAATAACCAATCAAACTGTTAAATATTTATCTAAAGCAAGAATAAAGAGTAGAAAATGACTCATCAACATCAATCATCTCATACCATCCCATTAACATCAGAGTACTATCAATGAGGAACCTATCTGAGATTTTCTCTAACTGACAACCATCATCTATGAGCCGGTGATGATATAATAAAGCGATATTGTTGCCACATCCGTCCAGTATCTTACTGGGGTAAAGGATGAGTCTCTATAGGTAGATCCATAAATCTATCAAGTCTTCTTTTGGGACTGAGGAAACATCCATTTTTCATGGTCCAATCCACTCCTACACTAACCACATAGTTAATGAGTGCGAGTGAGACTCACTCTTACTTATTTCGGTGCTCAATACTCCTCTCATGACTCAATGCTCATAAAATAATCCATTCAATCAAACTATCTCAATCAAGTCATCTTAATCAATAGCTCAAGGCTTAGAACAATCGTCATCGAACAATCGAATAGATAAATTGCTAGAGTTCATTTATGAAGACTCAAGGACTATCAAGTTCTATCAATCTATCATCATTTTCACATTCACAATCACAATCTCTATCAAAATTCTCAGTCAAGGCTCCAGACTCAATCTCTATCTTTATTCATGCAATCTTTATAAAATAATAAGTAGGGTTTATGCAATAATTCATGTGAAAATATTCAATTCGAGAAAATCAGTTTTATGATGATCATCAATGTATGAATATACATGTAAGTAATATAATTTTTAAGAATTTAATCAGAATAATACTTCAAGAATCATGTATAAGGACTCATGGACTCTCAACTGTCTATGACCATCTATGGGACACATGGGAGAACAATCTCATTCTTTTAGTTTAACTTTACATACCTGAAAATTTGATATCACAATCAAAATTTGATGAATACTAGCTTTCTTGGAGAAAATCTTCAATCTCGATAGTTCTTTTAGAGTGAAAGAACTTGGAAAGACATTGTTTAAAGGTCTTCTCCTTGATTCTTGAATTCTTGACTCAGAATTTTTAGAATCCTTGATGAAGAACCCTACATTCTTGAAAAAGAAGATTCATGAAATCCTTTCTTGGGATTCTTGAATTCGTCTTCTTGAAATCCTAAACCCTAGGTTATGATTTAAGATTATATTAGAGATTCATGAATAGATGAAGAAATTTATATTGGGTAGATTGAAATTTATGAAGAATAACTCACCTTGAGGAAGAATCTTGAAAGCTAATCCTATGAGAATCCTGAATCGATGAAGAAATTTGGGTTGGAAAGATTACGATTTATGAAGAATAACTTACCTTGAGGAAGAATCTTGAAAGCTAATCCTAACTTGATGACTTTCTTGATGATTCTTGAGCATTTATGTTTAGGAGTGAAGGGAGAGGGTTTTGATTATGAAATTAACGTTTTATATATTTTGCGACCTTAAACAGACCTCCAAAAGGTTTTTGGATAAAAGTATCCTCAAAATAAAAAGAAAAAAAGCATCATTAGCTTATCTAATAAGGGTCTGCGTCAGGTCTGCGATGTGCTCCGAGCGCAGACTTTCAGACAGCTCTGTACTTCTTCACTAAAATGATCATAACTTTCTACTCCAAACTCTAATTAACGCAAAATTGGATGCATTGGAAAGTTAATTGAGATATCTTCGATTTGATATATTATGGGTCACCTAACTCATCATTGTACTTTAGGAGATATGATCATTTGAAGTTGATCCTTCTATCTACTCATACAAAAACTTAGTTGGTAGAGATTATTTGGACTTGACTTGATGTAAAAGATCTCTTATACTCATTTATTGAACTTAGGAGGGATTGGGAAAGGTCAGAAATACCCCTCACAAAATAGAAGAAAGTTCACCTCGAAATTTACACTGGTCTGTGACGTGCCTCGGGAGTGGACCAGTGTAATTTTTTTCAAAAATTCTCCAAATGAGTTTTTAATTCTCGTTGAAAAACTCAGAAGAAAAGTGTGAGTGCTTGTCCTAGGCGCGTCGCGCCCTCGGTGCACATCAACACTATTTTTTGATTTAATTACGAAAAATTATTTTTTGACTGTTAAAAAAAATACATGCTTTTATTTTTGGTGAAAAGGGAACTTCGTAGCTATTACTCTTTGGTTGCGCATAGTGACACAAGGTAATTTTTTGCTTTTATGATTGAGATTATTTTCTCACTAAATTTTTTGCGTTGATCGCAAATTAGGTCTCGAATTTTTTATCGAAACTTGGGAAGATGGATTATGCACGTGATTCTATTCTAGCAGTATTTGGGTATTTTCATAGGGCATTACAGAAACGTAGCTCAATTCGCGTGCTACTAGCATTGGTTGCACAGTTTGACTTGGAGCTTCAACAGCTTGATGTCAAAATTGCTTTCTTACATGGTGATCTAGAAGAGACAATCTATGTGGATTAGCTTGAAGGTTTCCTAATTGAGGGAAAAGAAAACCATGTATGCCAACTGAAGAAGTCTTTGTAATCAGCCTGAAGGCTTCCTAATTGAGGGAAAACAAAATCATGTATGCCAACTGAAGAAGTCTTTGTATGGTTTAAATCAATTCCCTAGACAATGGTACAAGAAATTTGATGTATTCATGACTACACATAAATTTTTTAAGAGTGCATTTGATAGCTGTGTGTATCACAAAAAGATCTCTGGTAACTCTATGATTTATTTATTGTTATATATTGATGATATGCTTATTGCTTCTAACAATGTCATAGGGATAAACAATCTGAAGAAACTGTTGAGCCTGGAATTTGACATGAAGGATTTGGGGCTGCAAAGAATATTCTTAAAATAGAGATTTTAAGAAAAGATGGTGTTGTATATCTTTTTCAGAAGAGGTACATTGAAAAGGTTCTTGAGAGATTCTATATGCATATGAGCAAGCCTGTAAGTACACTGTTATCTTCTCATTTTAAGCTTTCAGAGCTACAAATGCCTCAGCCTGAGGATAAGGTGGAGCATATATCAAAGATCCCCTTGTATGTTATGGTTTATATACGTCCATATATTGCCTAATCTGTAAGTATAGTAAGTAAGTAAGTACATGGCAAATTCAAAAAAAGAAAAAGGCATTGGGAAACTATCAAGTGGAAGATATCTCAAAAGAGCTTCTAATGTTGGCCTAACCTTTCGAAAGGGTGAAGATATATATTTCATTCTCGATTATGTGGATTATGATTATGCAGAGATCTCGATAGAAGGAGGTCCACAACTAGATACATCTTTACTCTTGTTGGCAGTGTTATTAGTTAGAAATCGACTTTACAGTTGATTGTCGCTTTGTCTACAACAGAGGCAGAATATATGGCAGCAACAAAGGTAGTAAAAGAAGTAATCAGGTTAAAAGGTTTGATGGCAAAATTAAGTTTGGTTCAGCTGGAACCAACTATAAGATGTGACAGTCAAAGTGTTATTCATTTGATTAAAAATCAAAGATTTCATGAGCGCACGAAACACATTGATGTCAAATTTTATTTCATTAGAGATGTCGTTGAAGAGGGAGCTATCAAGATCTAGAAGGTTATCACAAAAGATAACGCTGCAGACATGCTGACCAAGATAGTCCCACTTGTTTGCGCACTACAAGGACTTGGTGGGAGTATGCATCAATTAATGCAACTCTGGGAGAACAACTGCTGGGTGGAGCTAGTATGTTCAACAAAGGTTTGATTCTTCTTGTTTTTTACAATGGGATTGCCCAGTAAGCTTAGAAGTTCTGACCGAAGTTGTACGTTCATACACAAGCTCAAAATGCAAATCAAGGTAGAGATTGAAAAAATTGATTTGATATTTGTAGAGTCAAATCAAACTGAAAAATCTTGCCAAGGTGGAGATTTATTGGAGTTGAAAAGATTTAAAAATGAATATGTGAAAAATTGGTAGGAAAGCCTTTCCTTCTTTGGTATTAAAAGTCTTGGTAGGTAATTTGTAGTTATACCTACCTTGACATTTTTGTCACATGGTGATGTCATGGATGATATCAAGGGGAAGAATTCACTCCTATAAATAGGTAGCTCTTGGTTTATTTGTAACATCACCTCTCACTTGTCTTCCTCTCTCCTAAGGCATTATATTTATCTCTTATAGCAAAAGTACATTAGAAGAATAGATAATTGCTAAATTCTCTTAGATGTATTTGGGATCTCTCCCTTTTCTTTGTTAATATATAAGCCGTTGTTCTCTGGTGGACGTAGGATCATTCCAATCTGAACCACGTTAAATATCGTTGTTCTTCTTTCTTTCTTGCTCTTATTTTTCACATTTTCGCTAACAATAATAATAATATACTATTTGTAAATATTAAAAATCAAAATTTCCGAACATAATTCTTCCTAGTGAATGAATGTATCAAAAACTTAAATTAAATTAATATTTAGCTAAATCATACAAACAATTGTCATTTTTACAATAATGTTGTTACCTCCCCTGTGGTAGCATGCTAATGTTGAAGTGAAAGATAGTTGCTTTGACTAAAATCTTATCATTGTTAAAAAAAATACATGCTTTTATTTTTGGTGAAAAGGGAACTTCGTAGCTATTACTCTTTGGTTGCGCATAGTGACACAAGGTAATTTTTTGCTTTTATGCAATAGTTCGACACATGAGAGGTAACTGCACTAGACAAGCTCGGTGCGAGGAGCTCGACCCAAAAGGCAAACCCCTTTCTGAGACCTCTAATATGAAGTCTCAAGCCCAAATAACTGGGTCACCCTAAATTAAAGGTGAAAATACATGTTATTATTAAAGGACGAAGTGTGTTGAATTGAGCTGCTTGTCAAACTCTAATGTGGGTGCCAAACACCAAATGAAAAACCAAATAAGAAAAATACATATTAAGAGATATACAGGTATTCTGTGTTGGATATACTAATAAAATATTTTAGTATTTGATTAACATATTTACAAATTAATAAATAATTAACTGAAAATTAGAAAAGTGTGGAGTCTAAAAACTAAAAAGGAAATAGCTTGTCCCATAAACACTTCCAAACACTAGGTACTGTTAAAGAGTAACTTTTAAATTTGTTGATCAAATATAATATTTTCATTAACATCCTATCGAAAATAAGTTAGATTTTAGAATTTTGACCAAATGAGCTATAATTCATGATTATGATTTATATGTGTGATTATATGTACTTACGTATACACACTAACACATTTTTTTTCGTGTGACTTGTAATTTGATCGAGAACAAATTTATTTGTATGATTGTATCAAGAGTATGTGAAAAATGTTAAAGTTGGTTTTTTGGAAGATGATAAATTTCTCTAGATTGTCTTAGTATAGAAACTTAAATAATTATCTTGAAGAAATATCTAGATACTTTAAGGAAAAAAACAAATGTACTAGAATTTTTTTAAGGATATTTTATAGAGGATATTTGTAGAAAATAATAGAATAGTCTACATTCTTGTCTAGATTATTCTTGTAAAAGTATCTAGAACCATCCCTAAACAAGTATAAATAGGGGTCGTCTTTGTCATTTGTAATCAAGCAACCAAAACCAAAAACAAAGAGTCTTCTTCTGTAACAAAGTTCTACTTTTCAAAATATTCCTTCTCCTTTCTAGCTTCCTCTTCTTTAGTTGAATCTTTTGATCTTAGTTAACGATTTTGGGCTAGCAGAAGGTCTCCCGATAATATTTTTCTTCTGCTATATTTCTCTATATGGTATCAGAGCCATAGCCATATGTTGACTTGTGGGTTTACTTCAAGATCGGGTTAGTGGTTGATTCAACTGGATTGTCTAAATGGATTTTAGCGGTTGTGTTAATGGACTAGGGATGGAGTTGTTGAATTAGTTCAATTACAAGGTATGAAAGACATGTATGGAATCATATCTTGTGGGTGAGGATTTGTGAAAAGTAGTTAATGGGAGTAACAAAAGTTCTCCTAATGATGGATCGGAGAATAGCAATAAATACAAGAAGTGGAAGCAGATTAATACAAAAGCGAAGTTCATCCTTAAGAGGTCAATGTCCTTCTGCTTATTTGATCATATTATAAGGTGTAAATCAGCTCATGGGATATGGATGACCCTTTGTCAGTTATTCAACAAGAAGAATGAAGCTCGGCTATAGATATTGTAGAATGAATTGGCTAACACCACTGAAGGTAATCTCTCTATTTTCGAGTACTTTTTGAAGATTAAAAACTTATATTCTAAGTTATCCTTATTGAATCTGGAGGAGGCTATCTCTGAAGCACGAATGAAAAGAATTATCATTCGTGGTTTGAAGTCGGAATATATTCCATTTGCGACGTCAATTCAAAGGTGGGCTCAACAACCATCCTTGGAGGAATATGAGAATTTATTGTCGTCACAAGAGTTACTAGCCAAACAATTGGCTAGTGTATTTGTTAATGGAGGAGAAGGAGTTGCTCTTGTAGCCAACAAGAAGAACTTTAAGGAAAAGGCAAGAGATACACTACATGATTGATCCTCAGGTGGTTCAAGTTCACCTGGAAAGAAGGAAGAGACTTCGAATTATTATGGTAGGAAACCTCAAAGGTGTTATCAAAGTGGCAAAATAGGTCACATAAAAAGATATTGCCGAGCTAAGGAGAGCAATGTGGCTCAAATTGATAAAGCTACTAAAGAAGAATAAGACTGGAAAAAGTGCTTAGTAGCTGAGGCTCTAGCAATAGCTATCATGGCCTCCATCAATTTTGAAAAGGATTGGATCGAGGATTTAGAATATATGCAGTCGATCGTGTGAAGAAGCAAGATAGTAATGTCATTGATATGAATCAAGAAACATCTAAAGTTGTTCATATCGGTGATATGACAGCTTCTATTGAAGAAATCAAAGAAGTAGATTCTGAACAAGCAGCGTCTGAAACTACATATACTGATGGTGACTCTTATCGGGAAAGCATTAAGTGAGATGTAGTAGAAGTTGAAGCATCTAATCAATCATCAACCATATCAAATTCAATTGTTGGCATAGATCAGGCAATGGAAGCAAATGAAGAAGATGAAGATCAAATAGATGAAGAAGTTGGCCTTGAAGGCTAAATTTCAGGTGGAGAAATAGATGACATAACTTTCGAATGCCTTGAATCTAATAAACTGGTTGTTGAAGAGATAAAAACAAAATCTAGTGGTGGATCATCCTATTATGATGTCGAGGCTTCAGAAAATTGGTGGTTGGATCGCTAAAGGTGTGCCTCTAGATAATACAAGTGTCTAGGAGCTAAGAGAAAGAGGGAGTCCAAGAACTCAACAAGGAGATAATGCACATGAATCGGTTGTCAATAAAGAATCTTCATCATTTGAAGAAGCAAGAGAAGTCCAGAAGAAGCTATTGAGAATTTCACCAAGATGTAGCTCAAAGTTTCGTTTGAGTTCTTCCACGACAAGTGCGGGGTAGCTTCCAAAAAATCACTTTAAGGGGGAGTGTGAAAAATGTTAGAGTTGATTTTTTGGAAGATGATAGATTTCTCTAGATTGTCCTGGTATAGAAACTTAAATAATTATCTTGAAGAAATATCTAGTTATTTTAAGGAAAAAGACAAATGTACTAGAATTTTCTTAAGGATATTTTATAGAGGATATTTGTAGAAAATAATAGAATAGTCTACATTCTTGTCTAGATTATTCTTGTAAGAGTATCTAGAACCATCCGTAGACAAGTATAAATAGGGATGGTCTTTGTCATTTGTAACCAAGCAACCAAAACCAAAAACAAAGAGTCTTATTCTATAACAAAATTTTACTTTCCAAAATATTTCTTCTCCTTTCTAGCTTCCTTTTCTTTAGTTGAATCTTCCGATCTTAGTTAACGATCTTAGGCTAGCAGAAGGTCTCCCGATAATACTTTTCTTCTGCTATATTTCTCTACTGAGTAATCAATATTAGTAACTTAGCTTCCGCATATATTGTCCCTGGTGTGGTCCTTCATTTTTCTTTTTCCCCATTTCATTGAAGTAGGTAATAGTCTCTTTGATCTGTATGATTTGTTATGCTTTTTTGAGCTAGTCAAAGATCTATCAGTAATAATATTCTTATCTTGTCAAATTAAGAGTACAATTTACACATATACTATTCTCTCAAATCCTATATTCATATTTTTTAGGAGAAAATTTTTCCAATCAAAGAAAAATATTCAACAACATGGTCGAAGATTTCATGATGGAAGAAAGCAAAGTTAATGAATATTTCATGCCATAAAAGGCACTCTCTGATTTCCAATCTTTTGCAATCTGCTTGACAATTTTAGGCTCGATACGAATATTTTAGTTAACGATAAAAATTTTATTTTCTTCTATTTAAATTGCTCTTGATTATTAATTCTACAATAACTTGTTCACTTCTATACTAGAACCTAAAATGAATTTTTGACGTGTTGCCTACATATGCTGCTCAAAAATAACACCATTTGTATTTTATGCGATGATATTTTTAGCCTTAAGAGAATGAGACCACACACCACGTGTGCTTTAGCTTTACAAATACAAAAGAAAAAAAAAATTCCTTAATTTTTAAAGAAAAAGTAAGAGCATTTTAGTAATCATCGTATTGATTGAGTAGAAAATCTTTCAATTGGATGATTCTGGGATTCAATACCACAACATGCAAGCATTTCTCGATCAAGCTAATCTCATGAAACTTGTCAAGTGCTATTTATATTTTCTATGTGATTTAGAAATTATTATATTAAAGCGAGACTTAGAATAGTAACTATAAATTCGTTCTTTACCAAAAAATGTGTGAATCATTTTCAGTACAAACAATAATTAGGATGATTGGTGATTGACTTAATACATAGTTAGTTTCTTAAATTTGTCAGCACAGTTTATGTAAATATTTGAGCTAAGTCATCTTTCAATTAAACACCAATTTTTAATAAAGTACTGTTCCAATAATCATTACTCCATCTCATTTTACATGGGTCAGTTTGACTTGTCATGGAGTTTAAGAAAGAAAGAAAAACTTTTAAAAAGTATGATATGAAATAAGTGATCAATGTTGTGTGACTATAAATTTTTTTACTAAAGTTAGAATAGATATTTTAAAGTTAAATTGTTACTAAATATAAAAATATGTCATTCTTTTGTTAATTGTCTAAAAAACAAAGTAAGTCATATAAACTGAGACAGACGGAGTAAACACTTTTAGCAAAAAAAATTTGCACGGATTTTCATTTATCTATTATATTAGGTAGTTAAGTTGACTATATAAAATATTTAATCTTATTTAATTATACGCATCAACTCAGGTAGAAAATGTTTTGGATTTTTTGACTCATTGAGATGAAGATACATAATTAAAAGATGTTTATATATTTTATGTGATCAACTTTACTATCTAATAGACGAATAAAACCACATTAAAAAATTAAAATTCAAATAAAAAATATCTAATTGATACTTGAAATAAAACATAGTAGTACATTTAAAAAGCTAACTATGTATTAAGCCTTGGTAATTTATCCTTTCCAAAATGGCATGAAATCTATTAAAAAAAATGTTCTTGATAAGTTCTCTATTTTAATTCATATCCGATCCCTTACTGACTATCCAGATATATGTTCTTGGAATTCTACCCGATGCTTGAAAGTTGAAATTATGAGTCATAAAATCTTTATTAAATCTATCACCTATTTTTTTAGTTTTTTTTTAATGAGTCCGTTACAAAAAAAAAAATCTCATTGATTTGGAAGGTTCAAAGCTAAAAATAAAAATATTTTATTAGCAACAACGTAATAAAGATATTCACTCAATATATTGATCTAAAATCTTGTCCAAATCTAATATAATATCTATGGATACATAAGATATGTATTCAACCAATTCTTTTGAATACCTAGATCCGATC
>DF361456.1:22645-35909 GCA_000787875.1 Solanum virginianum | reverse complement strand
TATACCTATGCATCTTTTATTTTGCCAAAAATAGTTGTAGTTTTGGTGAAAGAATTGGATGCCTGATTATTAATTAATAAATTGATTATTTTATGTATTATTATTTGAGAGAAGTATCAGCACAATCATCTTCTTAGTACGTACATTTTTTTAAGAGTTGAGTTTAAATTATATGCACCGTCAATATATAAGATTTTCTACACTATCAGGTAACTTTGAAGATAATTATCATAATTTTTTTAAGTAATATTTATACCTTTTGAAAAGAATATAATTTAGAAAAATATTAAAGGTAGTTTGAATCATAATTATACTATAATCTAAATTTCTTCCTAATTTCGAGATTTTTTTCCTTTCTTAATTTGAATCCAAATTATACTCTCTCTCTTTCTCTTAGGTATTATATGACGCTGGTAAAATAACGATGTTGTGATTCTTGTCTTTTCTTTTTATTTTTATTATTTTCGTTTTTCTTAAATTATTCTGTTCATCTTTCATTTTGGTTTAAAAACACTTAATTTATGGCATTCATATTTATATTAATAATAATAATTCTAATAAAATATGTAATCATAAATAAGATTTGAAAGAGATGGAAGATGTAGGGAGTTGTTCAAGAGATTTTTCGTCCCAAAAAAAATAAAAATAGCACATATGTAATCATAAAGAAGATTTGAAAGAGATGGAAGATGTAGGGAGTTGTTCAAGAGATTTTTCGTCTTTTATGAAAAACATAACAATAAAAAAATGAAATGAACACTTCAAAAAAATACTTAATTTTATGAAAAAATACTAATAAATCCTGGAATCAGTAAACAAAATTAAAATATATATAAAAAGTTTAACTTTGATTGTAGATATAAAAATATAATTTTTATGTATTGAAAAAAGAATGCACAAATGACTACACAGTGAAGGAGAAAGAAATAGATATATATTTAATTAAGAAAAAGATATTTAGATTGTTGTGGAAGAAGTCAATAAAAAAAACTGAACTATTTGTCAAAGAGGAAGAGAGAGGATAAAACGGAGAAAAGTAGAAGAAAGAGAAAATAATAATAATAATAATAATAATAATAATAATAATAATAATAATTGTGCTGTATTTTTTAAAATATAAATAAATATGTATTATAAAGAAATACTTTTTGGTAACCTGCAATAGCAGGTAAATATTACCTGATGGTGTAAAAATTTAGTACACTGACAATGCACTAAAATTAAACTCTTTTTTTAAAAAAATTATGCATCTTTTTAACCTTAAAATTTGAAAATCTATTTTATCTTTAAAACATGCATATTCTTTATAATTCTATATTTCCTATTTATTTTGGACAAATATAAAAAGAAAAAATAAAACACCTGAAAGATATTGCTCATAAATAAGGGACGATGGTAACATATTAGAGTTATGCTAGTAATAATAGTGCATGAATTAATTAGGTTGAATTTAGTTATTTATTTTAATTTTTTACCTTGCACAAAATAAATCAATTAATAGATTCTCTCTTTAATTTATATGTATGTGTTATTATGGGGGATTGCAAACTTATAATCAAGCATTATATTTAGTGTGCTGAATTTTATACATACAACTAAAATACTACTCTATCAAGTATGATATTAGTATATTTTGGTTTCAATACACAAATAATTTACCAATTAAGACCTTAAGTAGTTAGTCTCATCATTTCAAATTATTTCTATGAGTCTGACTTGGATAAAGTTTAAAAGAAAAAAATTGAATATGGTATTAAATAAATCATGTGAAAAATTAGAATAAAAAATTATACATAAAAAAAAAAAAGCACTTTCCAATGTAGTGAAAGTGGCAAGTAAAGCTTGCTCGAGCAATTGAACACCTTTAGAAATGAGGTAAAAGTCAAAATACACTGACATAATTAAGTAATATATAAGGATGGATATAAATGGAATATCGAAATACTTATATGCATTTGAGATTCCAGTTCACGTAAATGCGAAGGAAAAAAGAAAGCAATTCTAGATATGTAATTTAATCATACTTAATCAAACTATCAATATTTAGGGGCGAAGCAAGTAATCTTCGTGCAAATTTGGTTGAATTCAGCAAATTTTGCTCAAATAGTATATTGGTATTAAAAATTCATTAAATATGTATAAATATTAAATTTAGAACTCAACTATTGTCAATTAAAATTATCATTATAAAATTTAGAATTCATAAAGTTAAAATCCTAGCATCTCGCCCCTCTATATATTTCTTCTCTTTTTTTTTTTTTGCTAATCATTAATTAGGAATATATATAAATTTAATGAGGTTGATTACATATTATGATAGCTGTTGAGTTGATGTAGTTCATCCAAAGGGGAGATGTGTATAGAGACTGAAATGTGGGAAAGATTAATTAGTTGGTCATGAATTGAATAGGGAAAAGCAAACGCCATTAATTAAATGGAGAAATGTGGGAGGCTGGGAAAAGCACACAACATCAAGTGGAATAGTTTTACTCTTTTTGGAGGAACCAAATTAGATGGTCAATTTGCTTACCCTCCGTCCCATTTGATGAGGTTTTTTTTTCTAGTTCATTCCAAAAAAAAAAATAGCACTTTATTATAATTAAAAATAATTTAATTTTTTAATTTTTTTGTTTTTAAATAGTTAATAAAATGATTTTCAATAATATAAATATCAAAAAATTATTTTAAATCACAAATTTTAGACATCTTTTTTTTTAAATATCATGTCAAATCAAAGGGTGTCACATAAAATGTAACAGAAAAAGTAATTTATATGACACCATTTAATTTAAAATAAAATTTTTTTAAAAAGAAAAAATCTTTTATAATTTAACATCTAAAATAAATCTTAAAAATTTATGTGTCTATAAATAATTTTAAATTATAAGAAGATTACATTTTTTTAAAGACAAACTAAAACAAAATGTGTCACATAAATGTAACACATAGAGTACGATCCTTAGGTTCTTCTTCTTCTAAACCTCAAGAAATGAACACCATTACAATCATGAAGGTACTTCATAATTAACCCTAATTGAGTCAATCTCATACCATTACGGGATTTTTGTATGATCACTAACGCATAAGTGATTGTTGTCAGATAAAATAAATTAAACTATAAAAGTTTCATATTGATAGTACTCTGATTTGATTGGATTGATTGGAATGATTGGCTTGTCTATGATTGGTCATTATCTACTCTTATTCTTGTTTTAGATAGACATTTGACATCTTGATTGAGTTCTTTATCTCTTGATTTGAGTTTACTGAGTTGATAGTATTCTACCTTGATGCATGTTTCATTCAGCCATTTTACACATTTGTACAGTTCACGTATTGACATTGATTTGGATTGCATCATTGTATCATGCAGAGACAGATATTAGGGATCGTTAACAAGCGCATCGTTGAGGATCTATTCGCATTCAGCTGATTGGTGAGACCTCCTTGCTTTCGAAGGATTTTCATATTACTATCATCTAGCTATTAGAGTTTAGACTTACTTTTATTTGATTTGAGGTAGTCATGAATCTGTCATCGACTCCATCTAGATAGTAGAGTTAGAGGCGTCATAGACTAGATAATGATGAGTTGATGTCGAGGTCTTTATTTCTATGTTAGAGAATAAAAATTTGATTGTTGTCCTATGACCTTTATATATTGAGATTGTCCACCTACTATCTTCTTTAATCTTCCGCTGTTATGTTAAATATTGATTGGATAAATATAATGATGTCAAGTGGTTCGCTTAGGAATTAGCAACAGTCTTTAATTATCAGTCATATCAAAAGTACTCTCTCGCGACGTGCCACTGTTCCCAACTGAATGACCCTTAGTTGTTCTCTTTTTCTCGAAAACATTATCATGTGCAGCCTAGCATTAACTAGAACATGTAACATCTCACATAATGACCAACCTTAAAGCATTTCATTCATTATATGATCAACACTTATTGGCTAATGAATAGAGCCTGTAAAATAGGAAGTGATAATGACCAACCTTAAAGCATTTCATTCATTATATGATCAACACTTATTGGCTAATGAATAGAGCCCGTAAAATAGGAAGTGTGGTAATAAATGTTGTATGTGGACAGGATATTTGGCTAAATAAGTAACATAGGTTCACCAATTCCATTTAGTAAAATAGTTGTCCTCTGACATAAAGATGTTTTAACTTTTCATTAAACTATTACTACAACTTTATTGATTCACTAACTAATAGCGTCATCCAAACATTGTGGACCATGGAACACAAGAGTGGATTTTAGAATAATTTCTCAAACATGTACTGGTAGTAATGGAGCACAAACAACAGTCAAATTTTAAGTGCTATGATGTTGTCCTCACTAAGTCTTAGCAGCCACTTCCAAAGCTAACTGTTATTTTCTTTATATTATTTTAAACGACACTTAAACTATAAAATTTCGGCGAATTAAAAGAACAGAGTGAATTACACTTACCATTTGCACTTTTATTTTCAAAAACAATGCAAACAAAGAGGGGGAGAGGATTTCAAAAAAAAAAAATAACATAATGTGTAAATCTATGACAAATGCCTTCAAAATTTATAGTCAATGAGAGGTGCTAGTTCAAATTTTGGTTATGTTTTTACTAAAGAGATATTGTCTCCTTCAATTAAAAAAAAAGAAAAAAGAAAAAAGAATACTAACAGTTACTCCTTCTATCCCATTTTAATTAAATTTGTAAGATAATGCACACATATTAAGATTAACATTCAAAGACAAAATTTATATCATACTTTCCACTATTGTCCTTTGTAAAATTATAAATATGCAGTATAATTTATCTCCTAGAAAATATAAAAGTTCAGCAAATAAAAAGATAAATATGGAAAAAATTTTAAACGTTTACCTTGAACTTTGAATAATTCAAATAACTTTAAAAAAAATTAATAAAATTTAATTAATTTAGAAGGAAGAGAGTACATGAAAATCTTGATATTTGTAGTTTGGAGAAATAAAAGAGAATAAGTCCAACAGTCTTTTTATCTTTAGGTTTAAACTTATATTCTTATTTTTCCATATGGTGAGTAATAGTCCTTCATATTTGTAACATTGGAACCCTTTTAGTCCTTCAAAATTTTGTCTCTCTTTTATGTTTTAATTTAAAATGCTGAGATAATGAGAATAATACAAATATTTCCTTTTCCATTCCAAAAGCAAAATCCTCACAGTATCACTTGTCAAAAGAGAATTGGTATAAATTTTAAAAGTAGAAACTAAATCATAATCTCTTTTTTTTTTTCCCACATAGAAAATAACAAGAAATAGATGGCAAACAAATTTTGTAATGTCACTAGCTTTTATATATTCTTCATGTAATGATATTTGGAAGAGATAAAAGTATACAAAAACACATTTAAACTATATTATTTTTTTGAATTTCACATCTAAAGTATTGAAAGTTTGAGAAACACACTTAAACTATCACTTATTAGTTTGAGAAATATACTTCTATCTTTTATTTCACTCCCACCATGGAATTCTTATTTCATCTCCCTCTTAAAATAATAATCTAGATATTATTTTAATTCTTTTTAGAAAAAATAATTCTACGCTACTCACTTAATCCTCTGCTTTTATCTTTTTATTATTTTAGAAAATTATTTTTTATTTGTCGCAAGATTTTTTAAAAGAAATTTTTTATTTCTGTTATACTCGATAAACAAGTAGAATTTTTTTTAAAAAAAAATATGTGTACATATCTAAAATATATATATAAAAAAGATAAAAATAAATTAGGAGCGGAGGATTAGATGAAAGTGGGATAGAATTTTATTTATTTTAAAAAATTTATTTTTTTAGGTAGGAGTGGAGTAGGGGCGGAAGTTTGAACTTTTAAAAAATATTTTATAAAAGAGATAAAAAAATAAAAGGGGCAGAGATTGTTGGGATTTTTATTTTTTTTAAAATAACATTTTTTTCGAAAGAATATTTATACTTTAATCTTTTACTTTTAACTAATATTAATATTTTTATTTAATTTTTGTCAATGTGGCATGCTATGTGGCAAGATTTTCTCCAATAAAAGGGAGAGTGTATTACTCACACCATTGAAGTGTGTTTCTCAAACTAATAAGTGATAGTTTAGGTATGTTTTTCAAACTTCTAAGTGTGAAACTCAAAATAATAGTATAGTTTAGGTGTGTTTCGTATACTTATCTCTATTTGAAACTTAAACTTGTTACCTACGCAAGAGTTTTTTAGATATATTAAAAATTATTTAAAATTCAAAATAAATTTTTAATAAAGCAATTGATGTTTGGTTTGATCAGAACAAACAACACTTTTTTTCTCAATTTCTCCAACATGGGAATTTTTTTATACTCAACTAGAGAAAGACATTCCATACACTAAATTGCGGAGGAAATTAATGTTAAAAATAAACCAAAGTTTACCAAATATTATAAGTGCTATATTGCAGATATGGAAGGTTATTAATGTAATATACCATGTTAAAGTAGAGGTAAATTCAGAATTTTCAATAAGAAGGTCCGAAAAATAAAAATAAAAATAGTATCTAGCATTTGAATTTGAAATCTTGAATTTTAAACCACCTAAACCACTGAATCAACCCCTAATCTTATATCCAAAGGATTCAAAATCTAAATATATACACTAAAAGTTTTTTTAAAAAATACTTTATATACATTGTGTAAATGTTTGCTGAAAGGGTTCGAGCGAACACCCTTGCCTCTTCCTAAATCCACCCTTAGATGACTTTGAATTTAAGTCCAACAATAAAAGTCTATTTTGAACATTTTCTCCAAAAATAACAAAATATAACTTCTGATCTCTGACATAAAAAAAAAGGGTGTTAAAATGTTTCTACACATAGTTGTATGGCATGATTTCTCTATCAATGAATAAGACAAGAAGATAAACTAGAAGCCAACTCTCTAGTGTTCATGTGTGCTTAAACTTGAATGAGGAAATGGTAGGACTAATTAAGAGAAAAAGACCTTCAAAGGAGATAAGAATTTGATGATCTATTAAACATGTCCTTTTCATATGCATTGAACAAATGAAAGAAGCGTTACATCAATATCCCTTGGTGACCTTTGCAATTGCATTCTAGGCAGTGGTGGATCCAGGATTTCTGGACAGTGGGTGTTCATTTTTTTTAAGGAATGAAATATGTGTTGCCAGTGGGATTCGAACCAACATTTAGCAGCTCCCCTAAACTTTATCAATGGACACAGCACCCACAAAACTTCTTATTCATTGGATGCTTAACCTTATATTTATATCATTTTTACAGATTTTCTATATAAATACACAAAGATTTTTTTGGGTCACTGGGTGCTCGAGCACCCACAATTCAACACGTGGATCCGCCCCTGATTCTAGGCACTATCTATGTTGATACTTGGTACCATAACTATTTTCTGATTAATATGTTGTGGGGAGAGAATATTTCACTTTTTATTAACTTGTAGAAAAAATAGAATAATTGGGAGGGTAGACTTCACCTTTTCCACAATATTTTCTAGGATTGGCTACTTCAAGTTCACGCAATGCACCATCAAGACAACTACATTCCAAGTGCTCAACATAACTCGAATAAGCTTTTCTTAAAAGAAGAAAATGTACTCTGAATATTTTGTTGGATCGGTATGTTAAATATATTGGACATAATTTGTTGCTCACAATTTGAATTTTATTATTATAAAGCTAAGGTTAACTTTGGCCTTACATTGTACTGGAAAAAGCTAATGACATATTCACTACTCTCAGGGGGCCTATCTAGGATTCGGGGAGGGGGGGGAGAGGGGTTTCAAAGTCACGTGAATCCATATGTTTTTCTCTCTGGATCATAAATAGTAGTGTTGTATTTTTTTTATTTATAACATAATTATATATAGATGTGTAAATTCATATTCGAAGTATCATATAATGACATGATGATTGGATGCACCTCTATTTTAGAAATTTAAATCTTATATCTATTTCCTTCTTTTTTTTCTTTCTAAACTTGGGTAAAACCTCTCTAAATGGTTACTCGCAACACTTTTGGTGTTTTAATTAATATTATGTTCTCTTCATTTGCTTCAACCTTTCAAAATTTTCAAGTTTGTCACATTAGAAATTCTAAATTTTTTTAATCTATGTAAAAAATTTATATGATTAAATTAAATATGTATATTAAAACTAGTACTATTGGATGATATAAATAAACAACCTCATACTTTCCACTTGGTTATAATATAAACAACCTCATACTTGATTATATGAATCAAGATAGACAAGCACACGTAATAAGACAAGTGATACACAATCATATCACAAATACAGTATACAAGTAACACCTTACAATGGAGAATTTAGTACACATCGACTTTCAATTTTCTATACCAATTATTACCAAATGAGCATGATCAATTACAGTTATGCCGACTTTTTCATTGTCACATATATAATTAAGATCATACATACATAACAATCAATAATGATTCTCCCATAGAACCCACAACCAAACTGTTAGCATATCGGTGTTACACCTAATCCAATAATTAGCATGTTAGAATGTGACACCCAATTTAATACGTGTCAAAATATGACACCGAATTTAGTATGTGCCGAAACATGGTACTCAATTCAATATGTGTTAGAACGTCACACCTGATCCAATAATCACAGTCACAAATACAATTATTATCATAATGAATGATTCACACAGTTGCACAATGAAGAAATAACAAGTTCATATCAACGATGGTTTTTCTCATGGAACTCATACCCAAACTATTAGCGTGTCAAAGCGTGATACCGATTCAATAGT
This sequence comes from Solanum virginianum, assembly GCA_000787875.1. Taxonomy (NCBI): domain Eukaryota; kingdom Viridiplantae; phylum Streptophyta; class Magnoliopsida; order Solanales; family Solanaceae; genus Solanum; species Solanum virginianum. The sequence continues at coordinate 27,105 of DF361456.1, read as the reverse complement.
TGACATGTTGGAGTGTGACACCTGATTCAATATGTGTTGAAATGTAATACCCAATCTAATAATATACATGGCATTGCATCCAATAATATGTTAGAACATGACACCTAATCTAATTAGGTGTCGGAACGTGACAAAACTTATTAACCAAAGACTGAAATATTTAACTTTTGGCGTAATATATAAATATATTTTTAACTTGAGCTCATTTCATATTCACACGCTCTAATTTTAGTTGTGCACAATAGACACTTAAACTTATTCAAAGTTGAACGAATAGACGCATACGACCTATACGACATTATTGCATCCTACATGGTATCCTATGTATATTATGCCACATAAGACTCATATATCAGCTAGTTGTTCAACTTTATACAAATTGAAGTGCTTACTTGTGCACATCCAAGTTAAATGATATAAATGTGTGTTGGAGTAACATTTTAATATTAAAATATATTAAAATTGCTTCATATGAATTGTCATGTATATGTGAATTGCAAATGTTTACTACATATTGAAGTACATTACTTCTCACATTAAATTGTGATAAAATGTGGCAATAATTTTTCATATAACTCTTGTAATCTTTAACTCACTATTCTCTCATTGTTCTGCCTCTTTATTCTTGTAACTTACGTAATAACCTTTGGGCTGTTCATTTACCTAATTTACTACACATTGTTTTCTTATTCATAACAAGGAAGAATTATTCACACTATAAACAATGGTAATCTTGCTTTGTTTTAAGAAGAAGAAGTATACAAGAAAAATGAGAAGTGTGAAGAATATTGTAGTGTGTAGTAGAGTATGCAATAGTGAAAGAGAGAGTTGGGACAAAAAAAATATTCTAAGTCTTTAAATATAATTACCATACAAAAGAGATTAATTATATATTGAAAGATGATGTTTTTTTTGTGGAGCTTTGGACTCTTCAACTAATCCGAAGTTGTTTGAGTCATACAACATTGGTCGGCTATCCGTGCCTCAACCTGAATATATTTTTTATTCATTTTTATTCATTTTATTTTTTAACTGTAATTTATTATATTTATGTATTATACCAACAATATGAATTGAAACCAAGTTAACGAACACATCTATATATTATGCCTCAGATATATTTTGCATGCAGAGCTATTCGCCGTGCCTTTAAATTACCTTACAACTCATTTTTCTTGAGCACAACTCAAATCCCTTTACTAGCCCCCAAAAGGATGGCTCTTTATACATATAAAGTAAAAGAAAAATATTTTTAGTCAGTGAGACACTTTTCTTTTGAGATACTATTCACTTTCTTTAGAATAAATTTTCGTCAAAAAAAATAATTTTTCAAGTTAAAAAAGGTGATGAAGCCTTTTACATAGTTGGAAGATATGGTTTGAACAAACTTCAGCTTTGTCAAGGGCCTTCAATTTATTTTGAGGCCTTTAGCTAGCTATTAACTTCCATCTTGAAAACATTCCAACTTGTATGGTCTAAAGAGAAACAAGAAAATGTCTTTAGCAAGAGAAGGTGAGACAAACACAAAAGAGTTGTCACAAACACTTCAATCTTTTGCTGAGAGTGAGAAAGTACATATTTCTCAGTTCTCCCAAACACTTCAAACACCAGTGGCTTCTGAGAGAAGGCGCGATTGGGTACTAAATGTGCCCGAACCACCAGGACTGTTATCTAATCTGAAGACTTCATTCAAGAGGACAATACTCTGTCCTCTTGAAGACAAGATTCAATGTCTTGGAAAGCATCCTGTTTCTGCACTCATTTCGATTCTCAATGTCATATTTCCACCACTTTCTTGGTGTAAAGAATATAATGTAACGAAATTCAGAAGGGACATCTTGGCTGGTTTAACTCTTGCAAGCCTTTGCATCCCTCAGGTAAATTAAGTTTCTACTTGTAAGTAGTAACATAACACCTAAGTGGTTCGTCCTGTTTCAACATTGATATTTTCGTTATGTTATGTAGAGCATTGGCTACGCGACTCTCGCAAAACTTGATCCTCAATATGGCCTATGTAAGTGAAATTCTCTTGTACTACAAGGTTATAAACATAGTAGTACTAACAATTTAGTCTGTTTATTGCTCTTCAGACACAAGTGTTATTCCGCCACTTATTTACGCTCTGATGGGGAGTTCAAGAGATTTAGCAATCGGACCAGTTGCTGTTGTTTCACTACTCTTATCCTCAATGATTCCGAAACTTGAAGATCCTACTACTAATCCAATTGCATATCGAAAACTCGTGCTTACTGTGACCTTCTTCGCGGGTACTTTTCAAGCAGCTTTTGGACTACTTAGGTAAGTTCAACTTTTTCCACAGTGAATGTTAGTACTAATCAGGGGCGGAGCCAGGGCACTGTAAGGGGGTATAAATTATCTTTTTTAAAATAAATGTTGAACGAAGGCGAACCTTGGAAATAGCCTCTGACAGTAATGCAAGGTAAAGGCCGCATGCAATAATCCTTCCCCTGCGCATAGCAGGAGCTTTAGTGCACCAGACTTACCCCTCTTCTTTAAAGTAGATGCTGAACCCCCTGATTTCTTCTTGAGTTTACCTCTTTGAACCCTTTGGAAAAAATTCTGGCTAAGCCATAGGTACTAATTTTGTATATATTTTTAACTAATTAATTACAGGTTAGGATTTCTGGTTGATTTTCTGTCACATGCTGCTATTGTTGGATTTATGGGTGGTGCTGCTTGTGTGATTGGACTACAACAGCTCAAATCACTGCTTGGGATTTCAAATTTTACAAACAAGACAGATATCATATCTGTCTTGGCTTCTATTTGCAAATCAATGCATACTGTAAATTCAATTTGTTTCTTTTTTGTCTTCTAAAATAATATATCTATATTAGCTATGTCAGCTAATTTTATTTTATTTATTTGCAGATGAATCCTTATAGCTTTATAATTGGGACTTCATTTCTGATCTTCATCCTTTCTACCAAGTACTATCTGGCAAGTAACTATGTCCTTATAAATTTATGCAGAAAGAATTCACAATAAATAGTGGATCTGAACTCATTAAAAGTAATAAAAACCTTAAAAGGTAAATTCATAAAATTTAAATTTTGAACCCACCCCGCCTTGCCTCTCATCATACCTATGGTCAACTTTAGCGGATTAATGAAAAGTTGTGATTGTATTGCCATATGTCTTAAAAGTTGTAGAAAAAGATAACAAAAGAATGCTAAAAGAAGAAATACTATAAAAAAAAAATGTGATACTTTAGTTATAAGATGGTCAAAATGAATTAGTTTGAGATTGGAGGAGAATATTAGTTACAAGTTCAAATGTATCTGAAACGGTTGTTTAAATCTTGTATTTCTATTAAAAAAATCATTAAACATATACAAATATTTAAGGTGAACTCATAACTGTTGTAACTTTATGTTCGACGCCAAATTTAGAAAACAAAAATCATAAATTTTAAAGGGGTCATTTGCTACGCAGGATAAGGTCAATATTTAAGAATTAAAGTTGATTAGTTGAGATTAAAATTATACTTCATTTGATTAAAAGTCAAAATTTAGTCTTAAAAAAATTGATAATACTTTCAATCGAACATGTCAAGCATAGATTTAATCTCGACCTTAATCCTGAATATCATCATATCTCATCTAATTTGATATTATAAGTCCCAAAATTATAATCCTAGGACTAACTTTGTCTGCAAACTAAAGAACTCCTAAATTCTAACTTCGTCTCTGAGCATGGAATATTAGCTATCATGCTTCAAAACACCTCTCATTTGATATTTTTTCAGGCCAGAAAGTACAAGAAACTATTTTGGTTAGCTGCAATGGCACCACTGGTGTCTGTAATAGTGTCAACAGTAGTTGTTTTCTTGACAAGAGCTGATAAACATGGAGTTAAGATAGTCAAGCACATAAGTGGAGGGTTGAAACCAAGTTCCATCCATGAACTGCAATTCAATAGTCCACATACCGCTGAAGCTGCCAAGATTGGGCTCATCGTTGCAATTGTCGCCTTCACGGTACGTGGCTTTCCTTATTTTTTCAAAATTATATGACGTTTGGTGGTGGTGATGACAACTAACAATTGATGGTTGTGATTGTTGATTTGGGGTGATGTTGGCTATTGGTGGTGTTGTGGGTAGTGTTGATAGTGGTTGTCAGTAGTAATTGATACATCTAATAATATATAATTGTGGTAATGAATGATGACAAAATGTAATTTGACATTATATAGTGGTGAATGGTGATTGTGATTGATGACTATTGTGGTATTAATTATATGGTGGTTGCTGGTGATGATTGTAAATGATGGCTAGTGATAGTGATAGTTGATTGTAGTGATTGACATACTATTTTATATTTATGGATGTATTTTAACTTATTACTTATAACTTTAGTACTTTGCGTAGTTTTTACGTTATTAAATTTCTAAATATTTTGGTTAATTATGTTGAACGTACAGGAAGCCATTGCCGTTTG
>DF361457.1:3092-27681 GCA_000787875.1 Solanum virginianum | reverse complement strand
AATGAAATCCAATCATGGAAATGGAAAATATTGAATTCTATTTCACCATTTCAAGTCACCTGGAGGCAGGAGGTACCAAAATCAAGTTTAGGTCATGTCACCATTGTATCTGAAGTATTCTCTTTTTTTGAATTTCATATCTAAAATATTGAAAGTATAAGTTTTACACTTAAACTATCATTTTTAATCCATTTAATACTTTTGTATTTAAAAATCAACAAAATTGATTCTGCATTATTCACTTTAAGTCTTTTCATACATGATTCTTTGATAATTTTTATAAATAAATAAAACAAAAATTGATATAGTCAATCTCAGGCTGGATGAGAAGATAAATCAACCCTCCAAAGAATAAAATTATGACTAATTAGTCTGTTAGTAATCATTACTCTTACAATACAACAAGAAAACATTTTTAAAATTCCACGAGACATTAAATCCATTTATACCTTTGTTTGCATTTAGGATCAATCATATATAAAATTGAATTAGTTGTACCTCAACCCTAAACTTGTTAGGATTTTAATCTTTGTCACTAAAATTAAACTAAATTAACACCTTGCTTCCCATATATGGAGATTAATAATAAGAGATCTAGAGTGTGTTTGGTACGGAGTAAATCACTTTTCAGGAATTATTTTTCAATCTTTTTATTACTCTTTTGATCAAAAAGTTTCTCTCTAAAAATAAGTTTTTTAAAATTGAGGAAAATGACTTGTTTGGTGGACCGTAGAAGCAGGAAAACTAAGTTGGAGAAGCGATTAGCGACATTTCACATTGATTGTGTCCTCCTCAACCTCCAACAGTATATCTCATAACGCCCACTGCCACCCCCATCAATGATAGTATTTGTCTAGATTATAGATAAATATTTTAAGATAATTTTTTTATACAATTTTTTTTTAAAAAAATGTACGAGACCCACTGATTCTATTGAAAATCATTTTCCAAGAAAATATCTTTTGTGGAATATTTTCCTTCATATTGAACACATCCCTAAAGAAAAACTTATACTATCTCCTATCTTAAAATATTTATCGTCCTTGCTAAAAAAAAATATCTTATAAACGAGATTATCTTAAGATTGCAATCTTAGCCTTTTGATTTTGTACAATATTCCTTATGGACCTACCCTAATCAAAAGTGAATAAGAAAGAGCAAATTAAAAGAAGAGTCTATTAGTCATCGACGTTATAATTGTTATACAAAAGTTACGTGTTGTAACAGACAAATGTTTTATTAAGCAAAACACCCTAATATGACTCAGGATTTAATTAGATATTTGATATACATAGTTAAACATGAACTTTCAATTTCTATGTTTCAATATTATTAGGCCAAAATAAAAACATTATACTATTTTTCTTTTTCAAATTTACAGAAATTTTTTTAGGAGAAATATTATTGAACATGTTAAAAAAAATCACTTTAAAATAATTAAAACGCCTTTTATTTCTACTTTTGAGTAATTAGTACAAGATCATTTATAATAATCATGCTCTATAATAACAATGAAGTTTTTTTTTTTAATTAACTTTTTATATTATATTAATAATATATTATATGCTCTTTATAATTTCATCTCGTTATAACAGTCAAATAGTATTTAGAAAAAAGACGTTGTTGTCGAGAAGTTTAAATATACCTACCACCTTTCTTTTTCCTCAAGAAAATGATTAGGAAATTAAATCATTAATGTATATTCATTTCTAGATAAACCATAGTGGCCGAGTTAAGCTCGTTTGTTAAACAGTGAATCATTTATTTTTTTATCATAACTGTCATACTATGAAGTATTAATGTTAACACACAAACAACATTTTAGTTCAGGGTGTTTGGTATGGAGGAAAATATTTACTTTTTACTATTTAATCTGTCAAAAATTTTTAAAAATATATTTTTTAAAGAAAATATCCTTAAAAATGTGAAAAAATGAACTTCCTTGGAGAAATTAGAGACTATAAGTAAGGTTTTGAGTTGTGAAATATCACAAACTTTTAAGAGTTATTGCTTGTATCTATATGTTGTATGAATTATAAGCAATTCTCTATCTGGATACAATAAAGTCTAAAATCATATAAATTGAATGTGCTACTTTAGGAGAATCTTATAGTGAGATTTTTCAGAATGCGATTATTTGTTTAATTAAAAATTAAATATTAAAGTCAAATTTTAAATAAACATAACTGTTCAAATAAATTACGGTTAGAAAGCCTATGTAGCCCAAGTTCAAATCATTTAGATATATAATTAAATTGAAGTGGATTCATATATATTTGTGATACTAGTATTTGCGTGTATATATATAAGCACACTTGTTCAGTTATTTAGACTTTATGGACTTGATCTTACATGACCCTAAGGATGACTTCTAGCCACCGACGTAGGATAACCCACATATTGTAACTATTTATAGTATTTGTCTAAATTATATACAAATGCTTTCTAGATAATATCTTTTGCTTGTGTATTAAACGAAACGAAAAAATTACAATAAGGTAAGCATATGACAATATTTCGGCCAAATTGGACGATTATCTTTGTTACAATTGTCAAAGATGACATGAAACAATTCGTGTTTATAAAGTTTCTTGTAACTTAAACTCCAGATTTATTGCTTAAAAACTCGTTTATAGTGCATAATAAGTCAAAAAGAATGATTATTTTAATTAAATATACTTAGTCTCAAAGTAATTGTTGTTATCAAACTCCACCCAGTGCCTAACAATTTGGTTCTACTTTTCAATTTTCTCTATGATTTATGATTACACATGGATAGAGTAATATTAGCACTATTATTAGGATGACAATAAATAGGATCAATCAAAATGTATTTGAGATAATTTGTTCCTTATAAGAAATTCACCTGTATCCTAATAAATTAGAGTTTCTAGTTTTAATATTGCGTTTTAAATATTCGTGTTATAGAGTTGTGGTATTAATCTTTTTGAGATAAATTAAAAAGAAAAATACACCATACAAATTATACAAAGAGGAAGATCGGAGTTGAAAAATTATAATAAATTAATATATATTCTCATAACAATTTATCATTTGATTACTGTATGGTAGATTAATATGATGTTCTACAAATATTTGATGTAGATAAGTTTATATTATAAATATTTTTCTGTGTTTAATATTTACATCAAATTATATCAATTTATCTTGATTAAGTGATTTAATAAATTGGGAATGTGTATTTCTCAATGACAATTTACAATTAAGTGAGACATATATTTTGAGAAGTTCATTTTATACATATGTTTTGATATAAAAAATTCAATATGAGTTGTACTCTTTAAGAGGGTGATAATTAATTAGGGTAAATAATTATACATATAAAATACTGATGTAAAAAAAGTATCTGCACTATCAGGTTATTTATAGGACAATGACAGGTAAATCTTTTCTCTATATATCATATAAACATATAATACTAAAATAATAAGAAGATAATATGATAAAATTGTAGCTAATACTTCCCCTATTTCATATTAATTAAAATTCATTAGATAACACATACATGTCAAAAAATTATATATGGGGACATAATTTGAATTATTATTTTAATTCGATATTACTGTTTGTGAAATCATAAATATAACTTTGTAAAGTAGTACAATTTATTTCCTATAAATATAAACTTCAATAAACGAAAGGGTAAATATAAAAAAATTTCAAACTTTCATCTTAAATTTTGAACAATTCAATTATTTTGAATATGGGTGAACAAAACCAAATCGAAAATCGAATCAAACTGCAAACTAAGTCAACCCGATAAAAAAAACTCGACTAGTGGTTCGATTTGACTTGATTTGGTATTGACGAAAAAAACTCGACTATATTTGGGTTGGTTTAATTTTGATTTTATAAAACCAACCCGAGGCCAAACCAACCCGACATTATATATATACATTTTTAATTTTTAAAATACATAAACTAATTTTAATTTTTCTTTAATGTTTGCTCATGTAATACCAACCCGATCCATGAACAAATTCATACTTTACAACAATACCCAAAAGCTTAGGGACCAAATATCCATTGGTTGATTAGTATTTTTTTTGAACATTATTTTACTATTTAGTAGTTTCTAAGAAATTGAAAAGCAAGTTAGCATGTAAAAGCAACTTCATTATTCATACTAATCAACTTCTTCTATGGCTAGGAAAGGAGAATTATCTTTCTATACATAATTTTGTAAGAAAAGGTTGGTTACCAAACCATTCAAAAAAAAAATTCGAAAAACCCGAGAAATCCGAGAAAATTCCGAAAAAATGTGAGGTTGAAAAACTTGAATTTTATTGGTTTGGTTTGGTCTATATATTAAAAAATTTGACATAAATGGTTTGATTTGATATTTAAAAAATTTGAATCAATCTGGTCCATGTACACCTCTAATTTTGAACAACGAAAAAAGCTTCAAAAGTTCATGGAATAGAGGGAGTATATTACATAACATGTTTTAGTATATTGATCTTATTAATTAATAGTGGGAATATAAAAATCTCTTTCGTTGAATTGAAAGAATTTTTTGACACTAAATTGTCCATGTCCTCATATTTTGTCTCGCCCTAAATGATTTTTCAAGAATCTTACTCTCTCTGTAAGCCAACCCTCCTTTTTAACAATCGATGTACTAAATCATGGGTGAAAGTTTTTATTGTATCAATCTTTCAAATCAACTTAATAGAAATAGAAGACTCTCTTCAAAGAGCATCAAAAAATTAAAGTTTTACTTATGTCACTAGAACGGATCTCACAAATAACATGCCAACAATTTTTTTTCCTTCAATAGAGTTGGATCGGAATTATGAAAAAGCTATCTTAAAAATCGACTTGTAAGAAAATCTTAATTGAAAGTTCAATTAGTTCTTTCACTTTCTTTCAATTAACACATTCATCTCCCGACAACTTCTTTTATCATCGCATTTTCTAAAGATCTAGCTCATATAGATAGATTGGCGATACCATATAAGGAGATTCTTATTGAGGCTGGACTTGATATTTTTTTTGAGCTAACTTATAAATTACATATCCATAAAAATTCAATAATTTTCCTCGAGATCTTAAATATGCACTAAAATAATTCATTAAATATTGTAAAAATTTAATATGTGAACTAAATTATGTATTACTATATATTAATTTGAGATAACGATAGAAACTTATTAATTTTTTTAAATTCTAAATTATATATATATATATATATATATATACACACACACAACATTAAAATAAAATAAAAGAAAGAAACTAAGTTTAACTTAACTTCAAAAATTCACTCATGAAGCAGAGGTGAGACTAGAAGTCTGATTCAGAATTAATCGAATTTAACAATTTTTACTTAAATAATATATTTATATTAAAAAAATTATTTAATACATACTAATATTAAATTTAAAAAGTCAGCTACTAACCGTTATAAAATTCAGAATACAAATAATTAAAATTCTAATTCCGCACCTTTTCCCGAATTTATCCTATGCATGAATAAATGTTTGGTCTACATTCCTTGTTAGCGTTTACCAGTTGACCAGAAGAGAAGTTTAAATATTTTATATATATCTATATATTATATTCCCATACATGTTTGTGAAATAAAAAAAACCATCATTCTACTTGAAGCCCCACACGGCGTACGAATACATGCAAATTGACAAAATACATCCCTCAATAATTAATTCACCATCACCACCACAACAACAACAAGTAGCTGAGCAAAGGGAGAAAGAAAGAAAGAAATTGTTCAAAAGAACTATCAAGAAAAGTACTTTGGAATATTTTACAAAAAAAGAATTAAAGTGAGAGGAATTAATGGAAAGGGGTGAAGAAAGAAATCAGTTAAACAATTACAATTTACAAGTATCTTTCTCATCATCCTCACCAGCAAATAATATTCATGAATTGGGATTTGTACACTTTGCTGATCATAACTTGAGCTTTTTAGCTCCTTCATCACAATCTTCTCAAAATCTTCAAGCCGCCGCCGCAAGCGTAAGCGTTACGCCACCCGCCGCCATCAACACCACTGGCGGTGGTATAGGATTTAGCCACAATGAATTACTTGTCAATAGACCTTCTTGGAGCAACAACGACCAGGTAATTTCCGACGTTTTAAAAAATTATCTTCTCATTTGCTCAATATTTGTGTTGGTGCGTTCGATCAGAAACAAACTTCTTACTTATCTCTTTGTGATATAGTACTAATTTAACACAAAAATAAAAGGATTTCTTTTAGGGTTTCTCTATTTATTCTTAATTTACTTATGTAATCTTTTCGTTTTATGTTTAATTTGTGTTTGTTTATTTTATGAATCAATTTTATATAGGTGGAAACACTAGATCCCAAGGCTATTAATGACGAAAATTGCAGCGGTAATGCCAGCGAGGGTAACAATTCATGGTACTACATATCTTTGAAATTTAATTCATTTCCAAAATGTTGTATCGATTGTCGTGCTATGAATTGCGGCTCATAATTTTATCTATCATATAGAAGTGAAATATCTTATTTTCTTCTAACATTTGATTTATCTTGGTTTTCACAAAAGGGGAAGCTAAAGAAAGAAGGATATTGGAGATTTGGATCATCGTCCATTTACTCTCTTCACAAATATTCATGCATACTACTTCTTCTTCTTCAAAAGATCATGTGGCTAAATTAAAAATCATATTCATGCACTAGAAGAGAGCTATTTTATGCTTAATTCATTCTATCAGAATCCAAGGATTAATGGAGACTTTAACAGTAACAAGTGTGGAGGAATATATGACATAGATTTCTTCGCTCTTAATTAGAGATTAGAGTCTTGGGAAAAGATTTTTCATCGTAATATAGATAACTTTTACAGTGTGCTTTTATACCAGGTGAATTGAAAATAGTCAGATTTATGAGGAGGTGTATCTAAATTAATCAGACCTACGTGTAATTCGGACAAAAGACTCAAAGAAAATAAATTCTTTGCTTTATTTTCAACTCCACTATTTATTAGTACTACCTCTAGAAACTTCTTCATGATTTACATTAAAAATCTTAAAAGATCTAGCAAGGCATTCATGCACAAAGATTCTTGCACCATGTTTCTTGCTCTTTAATAATGACTCTATTTCAAAATGTGTATATAAATATATGGTTTGTACTATATAATATGTGGTGTGGAGCTAGGGTGTAGTGCATTTTGAGAAGGACAAGTGCTAGGTAGATCCACTATATATTATAATGCTCAACTATATATATATTTGTACCCAAATCATAAAATTCAACTCACATATGATAAGAATTGTTTAATTTATTTGCTAGCACAAGTATAAAATTATATTGTTGTGATTATTTACTAGGAAGCAACATTATTTCATTTCCAAAACATGTAGGTGGAAGAGTTCATCTTCAGACAAAGGAAAGGTGAAGATAAGGAGAAAATTAAGAGAACCAAGATTTTGTTTCCAAACAAGGAGTGACATTGATGTTCTTGATGATGGATATAAATGGAGAAAATATGGTCAGAAAGTTGTCAAGAATAGCCTTCATCCCAGGTACCTAAAATCACATTTTCCTCTAATAAATAACTACAAGTTTCTCTTATTCTGTTTACTCTATTCGCATTCAAAAGATAGCGATTGCGGGTTTCTCTTATTATCAAAAAACATTATCTTAGAAATTGCTTACCCCATCCCACTCTATATGATATAGCTGAGATTTTGAGAGTCAAACGAGAAAATCTTTAACTAGATTTATATTTTTCTCTTGTTAAAATTAATTTAGGCTACCACGGTTTATTCATGCGTCCTTTAAATAATTTAAATTGTATATTGTTATGACGTATTATAATATTTTTATATAGTTTTAAAATATGTAAAATATTTTTTTTTAAAACCTTAAAAGATTGTATGTCCGAATGTAAGGTCTAAATAAAAAAAATATTAACTCTTGATATTTGAGCTTAATCATATAAATTGAGAAGGGAGTAAGAATTTTTCTTTTGTTTGTTTGTCTGGTTAAAAACAGAAATATTATAAATACTTAATATTGCTTCACTACAAAAAAAAATGTAATACTGTTGGAAATACAAAATGATTGTTCAATGTAGTACATTTATCCGAAACAAATTTAGGAGTACTAGAAGTGTCAAACAGATTGAATTAGTAAACATGTGAATTATTATTAATCCACTTAAATATTATTCTAGCTGAAGAGAATTGACTGAAATAACTAGTAATTGAATTATAACACTATCCATCAAATTCTTATTAAATTTTAAATTTAAAGTTAATTTTTTTTTATAATTGTTTGTGTACCTAAATAAAAATATTTACCTTATTATATTATGACTATAAAAAGCATATCAAATACAAAATATTTTTTGTTATAAATTTTTTTATGAATCAATCTGGAAAATATATTAACCTAGTTTTAATTAAATGGAATAAAATCAATAAATTAAAATAATTCTGACTAACAAATAAAGTGAATTATTAATTTCTCAAAATATAAATAAATTACACAAATTATAATTTTCTGAGCTGATTTTGACACCCTCAACCTCAATACTCTTTTAGGGCAAACAAAAGAGGTGTTTTCAAAATAGACAGAGCTTCTAGAAAGTAATTAAGAGAATTTTGTGTCTTTAATTCCTTCTCCCTTAAATTATTTGTGAAAATTTCATTTTACACATCAATTTCTCCCAAAACGTGTTTCACAAATTTTTGAAATCAGGAGGGCCAATAATAGAAGTCCAGATCAACTGAATTTAATAATTTTTATTTAAATAATATATTTATATTAAGACTTCAATAAATATGGACACATATTAAATTTGAAACTTGTTCATATTAAAAAAAACTAGTTTATGTTTTATTGATATTTGATAATCATAACATTACCTCATAATTGAGATATTTGTATTTTTCAAGAATAATAAATATAAGGATTAAAAAAGTTAATTTTGACTTGAACTTTTAAAATGATAAATAATTTTAGAAAGTGCTGGACTAGTATTTTTTTTTTTTGGTAATAAAGAGATTTTATAATACTTAATATGCATCTATACAAGATCAGTGATCCAAAATATCCTTAAAAGTCGGATTGTACAAGAAATTGTATAAATTGGTATTATTACTTCTACTCCATATCTAGAAGTGGGATAGAGACAGTAGAGTGTGGACCATCTATTTATCTTCATTTCTCTTCTAACCATTATGAGTATTTTCTTTTTTCTGCTCAAATTCCCTTTTGCTTTGTATTTTTCTACTTTGGCTTTATTTGTTTCCAGTATTTTCTCATTGTTTTCCTAGTACTAATAATTACCTTAAATTCAAAATAATATCTCCTATTAGTATAGTAGCCTAGGCATTCTCAAGAGACATTTGGTATTGGACCATCTATATATCTTTCATGATGTGGATGACAATTGCATATGTCGGCACTCCATTGAAGTGTATTACCATCTCATAAAAATATAAATAGTTAAAATGAATATATTTTTCTTTATTTTCTCTGTCAAAATAAATGGCACCTTTGGTATTTAAAATAAAAATTAGTATATTTATTCAATTATATCCTTATACAGAATCTTCTTAATAATGTTTATCTTTCACATTGTATTTATTGATTAGTTAATGGACGTGGATTTTGCTAAAGGGACACTAATTTGGTTATGTAGGGAGTACTTCATTATACTTCCTCGTTCAGGATAAAATTTTGTACAATTCATAAGAAAAGAATTAATGAGTATTATTATTTGATTAATATATTCCTTATTAATAAATCTTACTCATTGTCTATTTCTTTTACTCTTTAGGATAATTAATAATATGGTTAATATGGTAGGTTTCCTAGGGATGTTACACTAAACGTATAAATGCATGAAAAATACTTAGTATTTCTTATCCGCTTCATTTTATTTGATTCATATTGATTTGACATAATCTTTAAAAATATCTTTATTGGGAGGCGTACTTACTAACCTAATCATATTACTATTTTATTAGTTATTTTATTTAGTTATTTAGTATTAAGTATGGTATAAGAAAAAAAAATAAAAGCATTTTAACTTAATCTATTTTATCAATTATATCTTTAATTTCCTGTCGATCTTCTGTCCGTAAAAAACTCAATTACAGACTATACTTATGTTGCTCGGACTCTTTAAAAATGTTAGCGGGTGCTTATTGGATGCTCCAAAAATAATGTATTTTTGGAAAATTCGATACAAGTCTGGGCAACTAAGGTCGACACTCTACATGTATGATATAACTACTACTGCTTAAAATTGATTTGGGTTATGCTTGCCAAGGAGGAAAATGTTTTCCAATATGTCAATTTTTTTAAAGGAAAATGACTTTTTTGGCGTTGCAAGTAGAAAAAACCAAATTTTATACGTAGCATTCCACGTTGATAGTCTCCTTTCCACCCTGGCACACTTCGTTTCTAGTATTAATTTGTTCAGATTAAATACAAATATATTGTCAGACTCCGATCATCATGACGCCTATTAGATTTCACCTGCAAGCAAGTTATGATCTGATTTCAATCATGACATATTGTTAGAATAATATTTTTTCATAGATAAATAATGATTGATATTTTGTTTGTTATTGTTGTAGGAGTTACTATCGATGTACCCACAGTAATTGTAGAGTGAAGAAGAGAGTTGAAAGACTATCAGAAGATTGTCGTATGGTAATAACTACGTATGAAGGTAGACATAACCATACTCCTTCTGATGATTCTAACTCTTCTGATCAAGATTGTTTCACCTCTTTCTAGAATTACTATTATTATTATTACATCCACCAATTTCTGTATATAAACAGTAACTATATTATTATTATTATAGTTTAATTTATAAGGAACAACAACAACGAGTGTTATATATATTGTGACGGTGGATTATGTAGTCAAGACCATCATTTATTTATATTGATGAATAGTGGACATTTCTTAATTGTCTGATTTTCTTTTTATATATATATTAAATTTGCATTATTCATGATTAATTACCATGCATGTCTATGGTTGAAATAATCAGTAATGTTTACAGCAATCTTTTTATGTAATTAATTATCTTGGACCCTCTTCTAATGATTTATTATTTGCTTCTTCTAATTAATTAGTTGAATTAAGTAGAGCCTAGTTTTGCATATATTATACACTCAGGGTCATTGTTAAATATCTATATGGTAAGTAGGAAGAATAATATAAAACAAAAACAATACCAAGGACAAGTGAGGTGTGTCTTAGTAGTTGAGTGACTTAACTGGTCGAGTCACGTTAAAGGATAAGTGATGAGAATATTATTCCCATGGTTGAGTGAGCATAGAGCTTTTCCCTTTTCTTTCCTTTTGAAGCTTCTTTCCTTCACCTATAGATGGCGACTTGGTTTTGCTATCGGTCATGACTTGGTATAGAGTTCTGTAGTCGTCGATTTTATCATCAAAATACCTATAAGATAGTGGTCGGTCTTTCTAATGCCTTATTCCTTATTTTTCTGAGAAGCCCTTTACGACTATACTATAAAGGACAGATAGTACGGTGTTCACCTTTGGAAACTTAGCTACTTAAGTCCTTCTCGGAAAGTTAAAGGAGAAACTATTGAACTCAATCACTTGCTGCCCTTACTCTTCAGTTTTCTATAGAATTCTATCCTGCAGAGGCAGTCAAATTGGATCAATGATCGATTTCTAAATTTCATTGTAAACCAAATTTTTTATTTCAAATTACGTAAAGCAATAGTTCAAATCGCACTCAAAGGTAGAACATTTCCCTATGAAATCCTCTTGAGAGAAAAAAAATAGATATTAGGATATGTATTAGCTAGTGCTCCTTTCTTGTTGTAGAATTTATTACTAGAAATGAAGTTGGAACTTCATTCCTTAGACATCACGAAAACATAGTATAGTAATATTAGTGTATAGTCAAGTTCAAAAATGATTTTAAGTTAAGGTACAATTTCTATGAATATAAGGGAAATTTGGTTTCAAAGTAACTTCAGGGAAAAATAAATTACTTTTGGTTAAGTTGAAATATCATAAATCAATCAATTTCTTGTAATGACCATAGTAGAGAAAAAAAACAAATATATCTATTTTTTTATTGTTACTTTGAAAATACATTATCTTCATTGGATAACTTATTTTGGGAGTTTCACCAATCCTAATTAAACACGCCATTTATTGATATTAAAGAAGAAACACTTGAAAACTTGACAAAGAAAAAACATTTTGTAATTTCTGCAATGTTGAACATTTTAAACCACACTAAGGGATTGTTTGGTTTTTCAACAAGTTATACCCTGATTGGTTGCCGATATTGAGGTTCAATGAATCATTCCACTTTGGCATTGTCTTGTGTGCCACTCATATCAACCTTTCGACTTTATAAAGATTGTAGTACAAGGATTAAATAATGACTAGATTATTTAGCAAATATACTTTTATTACTAGCCGATATTTGGTTATGTGAATAAATTGAAATATATGATGTATAATGTAAAACACGTATTTAGTTCAAATTAGATAAATTCTTACTCCAGATTTTAACCCTGACTCTTTTAAAAGAATATGGGAAAAAAACTTTCAAGACCAGAAAGGAAAATTTAACTGTTTGTTATTTTTATCTCGAGATTAGTAATCCCGAAATATTAGCCCATGGAGTGTGAGATAAAAACAATACTAGGAAATAGTTAATCTTGCGACTTAAAAGTTCTATCAAATTTGGGATAAAGTAATTGCACATGGATTATTAATTCTCTCTTGTTCCACCAATCAAAAGACTTCTAATGGGTGCAACGAAATGGTTGGGATTTTTACTCTTTAATCTGATGTTTCATAGTTAAATCTTGAAAATTCTAAAAGAATAAGGTTTATGTATATATTACTCCTCCAAACCCTTATTTTACGAAAAACGTTAAATATGTTGTTGATATGTTATAGTAGGAAATTATTATTTGACAAGGCATCAAAGCCATCAATATATCCTTTGTTCTTTTCCCCCAAAATTCTTCTTCAATGTATCCTTTGTTCTTTTCCTCCAAAACTCTTTCTCTATTTGAAAATGATACAATCTGACCTAACACCAACAATAAAAATATATATAGTGAAATTTCACAAGTAGAATCTGTGGAGAATAAAATATACGTAGATTCTACCACTACTTTACAATCTGATCTAACGATAAAAAAAAATCATTTTAGATCTTTTAAAACTCAAGCTTGATTATAAAGAATGTCAAACTTTCAAACAAATATTAGAAGATGTGTTAAATAGCTAAAGTGGATACTAGTTGGAGTTGCACATTAGCTAGATATTGTCAATGTCTTTTTGTGCATTGGCTTTAATCTCTTAATTCCACTAAGGTGACAACAAATGACCAATACATTATCAATATTGTGTCACACCTACTGCCTACTCGGTATACATGACTTTGCACCATTCTATATTGTTATAATTCCTCTTCTAACCAAATTTTAACATGTGATTGTTGTGTATTTACTTTTTGAAAATATTACATGGATAAGCAAACATATACTAGTTAATTAGCTAACATAATTATAGTTTAAATTAATTACGGCTCGCAGCAAACATCTAATTGCAAGTACATTTTGAGTTTTATATAATTCGCATGATTTATACAAACATTGTGCGCAATATACCAAAGTGTGCTCGAATCAAATCGTATAGCGAAATATACAAGCACTATGAATTGTATAGCGAATTGTACAAACGTTATGCACAAATTGCATAGCGAAATATACAAACGTTATAAAAAATGTTGAATTGTATAGAGAATTATATAAACATATACAAATGTTGCGTGAATTATACAAATGCTTATATAACTATAGTTACGAAATATAATTATCCAAATTATAATTATGTAGCATAATTAAGATATTTTTGAATAGCTATATACGGAAATCTTCCTTCTTTTTTTCCTTTCACTGTATACTTTCCTTAGAAATAATATTCCTATAATAATTGTAAGGCAGTGTTGGCTTTTGACAAAATCTAAATACAGACCCATTTATCTAAATTTTGTAACTTCAGCCACGATTATTTCTTCATTTCCGTAGTCTGAAGTGGCAAAATTTCACAAAAGTTTAGCCATTTATGCCTATGCCTTAAATAGTAATCCTAAAATCGGCTATTTATGCACTTCGTCCGCCAACTTAAAAGTTTAAATATAGACAAACTCTTAACCCCAACCACTTAGAAAATAAAAACTGCAAAAGATAAATAAATAAGGCTGTCTGGCTTAGATTTAACTTTAGATGAATTAATACACCTAGGGCTTGTACACTTGAGACTGACGGCATAATTACAGAGCTGAGACGAATACAAAATATATAGGTTGTATATACTTTATGCTGAATATACATACCTATACAAAATATATATGGGGGAATTTTCATAAATAATCTAGGCTTGAAACTTAATATGGTCAAATAGCTATAGTTTATGTAATTACACTACATAATCTCGGGTATGTAACCTAGAGGGGAGGAGAGAGGCAAACGAGATCGAGAGAGGAAGGAGAGAGGCGAATTGTGTATATATATCTGTCAAATTATATGTGTATATCTATGAAATAATTATACATGTGTAACTAATAAACATATGTATGTGTATATCTCACAAGCGAGATTGAGAGAGGGAGGAGAGAGGCACACGAGAGAGGGCAGAAAGTGGAGAGAAACGAATTGTATATGTGTGTGTGGAAATGGCTATGTATATCTGTCAAAATAATTATATATGTGAAGCTGATATATATATGCAATTGTATATCTAGCAAGAAATTGCAGAGAGAGAAAGAGGGGACAGAGGTGAGAGAGAGAAAGAGAAGAGAGAAAAAAATAACAATAGAATCCTAATAAATTGTAATTTTATCAAACTATAATAGTATAATGTAAATACATACTATATATTTACCTAGTTAAGTAATACATGTTGATTATATTCCGACCATGTTGGGAAACTAGTTGGGCGAAAGGTATATATCCGTAACTTACCCGAGACTAAAACCAATTTGGAAGAAGTTTTATAACCAAACACTGATTTTGACTTATTTAGAACAAACTCACAAAGTGACCTTGCAAAGCAGGGGATCTTTAAGTGGAGAAGCAAAAAAAATACCAGATTAACTTATTCTTGTCATCAAAGAAGTACATAGGATGGACTGTACATACAGATAATTGGTCAATATATAGATGAACAAATAGAGAGAGGATCCTCTGTTTTGTTCATTAGAACCCTGGACCTCCTTCAGTTCAAACATGGAACGGAAAATAGCAATAGAATTTTCATAAACATCAGAGTCCCATGCAATTGCTTATAAAGCCTGGTTCTGACTTGAATCTTTAAGGGATATCTCAATAAGAGTACATCCAAAAAGCTACTGATCCTCTCCTAAGTTGACTCATTTTGAATATCTATTGTACCAGTTGCGATATCTTGGCTTGGGCTTGGCATCAAGAAACGTCAGAACAACGTGTGAAGAAGTTCAAGGAAAGTTCAAAATCTCCTCTGATCTTCTGACTTAGGGATATCCATTTCCCAGAAAATCATCAGTTTCTGCAACACTCGTGCATTCTTCAGGAAAAACCTTAGTAGCTCTATCTCGTTGTCTTCACCTTTGAAACCATTCAAATGAATTGACTTTAGATGGGATTCCAAGCACTCAATGCTTTCATTGAGATCAAACAGCTGCCAATTCACACTCCAGTCTACACTCTAGCAGACGGTTGAGAGTCAGTAGAGAAACCACTTCATCGGGCACAGTAAGCTCTTATATCTAAACAGCAATAAATAATCATTCAGCAGAAAAGGCAGCCATTTATTGATTAAAAATGAAAATGTCAAACAGGATTTATTTCCTAAATGCTTTTGGACCATTTACCTCTCTTTGGGTTTTTCTTTTCCCATAAGTTCTACTGATGCATTAAAATATCCAGTGATCTATTCATGTTTCTTCGATGGTACGGTGCTATTTTTCAATAAGGCAAAGTAATACTAATATACCTACTATTCAAACTATGCCATCTATCTAACATATATCTTCTTTTTGGTAATTGAGAAATCCCAGAGACTCCTCTACCCACCTCTACATAAATACCAGGATTTTTGTTTGTATGCACCAGGATTATACTAATGCTTCCTATAGACCATATATTTTGTGCATTAATACGTTTGAAACACATCTCCAAAATTCTAGCATTGAAATGAGTTGATTTCAGAATCTATCAGTGTCAATTTCTCCATTTATCAACTTAATGCTCCCTAAAGTTGTAATATCATCTCAATTCTTCTGAAATTTTCTTCGCATCACTTTACAGTTCAAATCTATTTCAAACATTAAAATCCATGCAGCAAATATGATTAAAATTTTTGGCATGAGTAAAACAGGTGATACATGCCAACTACAAGTGTGTGTTAAAAATTAAAACTGATGATTAGTCAGATCCTTCCTCTCGCTGTGGTATATTTAGCATTTTGTGAGTAGAGTCGAATTACTCGACAATAGAGTTATAATGTAGCATTCTTCCAATAACATTGCAATTATAAGTCAACTTTTCCTTGGAAGGTTAAGTGATGTCAGTTTTTAAGCCTAGTTTCATACCTTCTTTTCTTGAAAGAGTCCGTTCATGTTAATCAACCTCTAGTTTTACTTGCACATCCTTCTGACCAACAACCATATAGAAGAAACGGATTTTCTACAGAAAAATAAGTGAATATGATGACGACCGTTACCTCATCAGACCACAATTTAAGAACTCCAGATAAGGAGAATACTTGAGCAATAGTATCATTGCTTGCATTGACTCTTCATGAATTCTTACTTGCAGTTTTAAGTACTTCAACTTATAAAAACAGACTGGAGAAAGTCTTATTCTGTGAGCCACATGGTACAAACCCTACAGCAACCAAAACAAAGAAAAAAGAAATGTTAGTTTTTTTCAATAACTTGGAAGAAGTCAGAATTCATTTGCTATGGAGATTAATTTAAAAGCTATCAACAAGTTGAACAAATGTCTATATATTTCATCAGTGCTTCTTTTTCCCTTTTAAGCATAAAGAGAGAACTTTACCAAAATGGAAGTCATGCATAGCTTCAAAACTGACGTAGAACGATGAACCTCCTTGATCATCTTATATGCAACATTATGCCTCTTTCTTTGATTGAACTTGAAACCCTATCAACAAGGTTGATGCGACCAACTTCTATTGAAACGAGATTGAGATCCTTCGGCACTGGAGCATCATATTTTAAGACTTTGAGACTCGGGCGAGAAATTTTGATTTCACAATGGCCATAACACTCCACATTAGAAATGTTATTTCGCAAAGTAATGTATCTAAGAGACGCAGAAGCAATATCAAGCAGTTTCATAGCTCCTACACTGCAATCTTCTAAGACCAAAGTTATGAGAAAATAACATTTCGAGAACAAACAACTTATCAAATGCTCATCCGATAACTCGACCTGCTCAAGATGAAGCAATTTCAGCTGACGAAATCCCAAATGATTAGGCATTTTAAGTACATCCCCAAACAAGTGTAGTTTCAAAACTTGCAACGATTGACACGCTACAAGACAATACGGCAACTCAAATGTTTCACCAAGACAAAATTTCAACACAAGTTGTTGCACATTTCACCTCGTAGTCACATGAGTAATCCATCGCAAATAGCCATCTTATCAAACATTTTGTAAAAACAGTGAAGAAACTGAACAAGTGTAGCATCGCTCTGGGAAATCAATACCCAATCGATAAAATCTTTGAATTTCCCAGCTATTACAAAATCACATTGCCGTTTCATCCGTTGTGCATAAAATTTATCAACATAAAAGTGCAAGTAAGGCATTGTAGTCCATACATATCTCCATTTTTTCGACAAAACACTCAATTGAACCACATCAAAAATACAAAGAGAGGAAAGGATTTTTATGCAGTTGGGTTTCTGCTAGGATCTTCAAGAGCAACTCCAATAAGAGTACATCCAACAATCAAATAACCATCTCCTAGGTCGAGTCATTTTGAATATCCATCGTACCATCTATGAGACGGCCTTGGTTGGGGCTTGGCATCGAGAAATGTCAGAACAACCTGTGAAGAAGTCCTAGGAAACTTTAAAAGCTCCTCCATTGCCTCGTCTGATTTATCAGGATACTCCTCCCGGTCACAGAAAATAGTCAGTTTTTCCAATACTCGTGCATTCTTCAGAAAAAACTTTAGTAGTTTTATCTCGTATTCGGTACCTCTGAAATAAGTCAAACGGATTGACTTCAGATGTGATTGCAAGCACACAATGTTTTCATCAAGATCATGCATCGGCCAATATCCACTCTAGCAGACAGAAAGAGTTAGAATTGAAACCATTTCATGAGACACGTACTAAACAACTAAATAAATGATATCATGCACTTCAAATTCAGCAACTATTTCCAAATAATTGAAACAACAATAAGCAATTAGTCAACAGCATAAGCACCCATTTCCTACATTACAAGTGAAAATGTAACTCAAGATTCACTTTCAAAATGTTTGGATCATTTCTCTTTGGGACTTCTCTTTTTCCCCTAGGCATCACAGAAGCATTAAAATTCCCAGTGATCTATTCATATTTTGGAGCATGGCACCTACTATTCAAACCATGTCTTCCATCTTACAAACATATTGCTCCAAAGTTCTAGCATTCAGATGAGTTGATTTCATAATCTGTCGGTAACATTTACACATCATTATTTTTACAATGAAAATAAATTTATTTGGTAAAGCTCTACAGCCTCAGCTCATAACCAAATTTAGATACTATAATTGCTGGAAATTTTTTTTAATAAAGATATTGTTCAAGGCCGCATTTACAATTCTCCTTCATTTATCAACTTAATGCTCTTTTAAGTGGTATCATCATCTCAGTGCTTCTTAGACTTAGGGGTTGGCATAAAACTGAAAGACCGCACCGAACTGAATTAATTCGGTTCTTCAACCAGTTTTCGGTTTTGATTCTTTAATTTTTTTTCACAGTTCAGATTTAAGATATATTTCGGTAAACCATAATACCGTACTATTTGGCAGACTACTACCGTAGACCAAGTTTCAGGTCTAACTTCTCATTCTTTAGCTGAATTTCAAGTCTTTCTTTCCTCTCAATTCTATTTTCTTTTGCAATCACTTGAGCATTTTGAGACGTGGAAGATTGTTATAGAAACTCCAAAGAACTCATGCCCAACTAGTGTTCCTTTTGTTGAAATATTGAGGATAACTGCTTGATTTTTTCCTCTCACCTTTTAGCATTTGTGTGCTTCATGTCAAGTTATAGATTTTTTTTAAAGCTGGTAACATTACACATTATAGATTTTTTTTAAAATAATTGTGGTGTCCGAGCCAAGTTGTGTGCATCTCAACTAATTTCATAGGATATCTACCATCTCCCACCACCAAGTATTAGGTAACTCTACATACCAAGGCTACGACAAACGGGATAAAGACCTCATATGATCTTGACAAAGTATTGAAGTTCACAGTGTCAATTTAATTTACTACATGAAAGAGAAATAATATTCCTATGTATTTACATGACACAAGATGATCACACTATTTTGCTGCTATTATTGGTTCTCTAATGTAGACTTTATATAGCCTTTCTTACTAATTGTTATGCTTCCTCCACTACTATTCTTCAATTTGAAATTGATGCACTTGAGCCGAAAGTCTTTTAGAAACAGTCTTTGTATGTCCACAATATAATGGTAAATGGTAATGTCTGTGTACACTCTACCCTCTCCAGACCCACTTTGTGGGACTTCACTGGGTATATTATTGTTATGTCTTATCACGAAATTCTTCATCAAATATTTTTTCCTTACACTGTAAAAAAAAATAGGGTCGCAAAGCGAAAAAATAGGCGTACTGTTGAGACTGCATGCACTCTCTTGTACAAGCAAATGTTCCATTACATTTTTTGGAGACGTAGTGCTCACCTCCAGTTATCTGATTAATCGCATGCCTTCCTCTGCTATTTAAAATCGCGTACTTCACTCTATTTTGTTTCATCAATCAACCTTATTCTATCTTCTATCACATGTCTTTAGGAGAACATACTTTGTCCATATACTCACTATGCATCTGGTGGAGAATTTGGAAGGAAAGAAATCAAAGATGCTTTAAAAATAAGAGCATCCCTTTCCAGAGCTTCAAGTTGAACTGTCTTATTACCTTTTATTTTTGGTGTAATCATGTCCTCCCCAAAGAGGCGGAGGATATTACTCACTTCATAGACAGTTTAGGAGGGGCATAGAGGTAGGTTTTTCTCTCTGTATACTCCTGATGTAATTACTTTTGAAATACACCATTGGTGTATTGTTGTCTATAAAATGTTATCCTTATCAAAAAAAAAAAAAAAGACAAATGTGTCTTTCTCGGTTATTCAAGAGTACGGAAGGGATATCAATACTTCTCAGCTAACTTCTAGTGATACCTTATGTCTGCTGATATTACTTTTTTGAAGGTCCGTCCTACTTTACATCCTCTTTTGCTGAACAATTAAGCATTTCAGAGATTCTACCAATTCCATCTTTTAGGGACCCCACCATAGACTATCCTTCCACGTCATCTCCTACAACTCCATCTTTCTCCATTGCACCTCCACCACTACTGACCTATCATTGTTGTTCGCACCAAGATGATTCACACTCGCCACCAAAATCCTTGCCTGTTGAGGACTTGTCTACAAAAAGTCCTCCCATTGCCAGTTGATAAGGTAATTGATCTACTCATAATCCTCATCGTATATATACTTGTTTGAGCTATCATCTTTTGTCACCGACACATTTTGCCTTTGTATTATCACTATCGCCTATGTCTATTTCTAAAACTACAGGTGAAGCTTTTTCTCATCCAGGCTGGCAACAAGCTATGGTTGAGGAGACGTCTATGTTATACTCTAGTGGTACTTAGGAGCTTGTTCTTTTACCTCCAAATAAAACTACAATTGGCTATCGTTTGGATATGGAAAACGAAGATTGACCTCCATAGACAAATTGATCGCCTAAAAGCTCGACTAGTGGCAAAGGGTTACACACAAATTTTTGGTCCTAATCACAGTGATACTTTCTCTCCTATGGCCAAGATCGCTTCAGTCCGTCTCTTTTTATCCATAGTTGTTGTTCATTATTGGCCTCTCTACCAGTTGAATATTAAAAATGCCTTTTCTCCTGGAGATCTCGAAGAGTTATATATGGAGCAACCACTTGATTTTTTTGCTCAATGGGAATCTAGTAACATGATATGCAGACTCCTCTGAGCGCTCTATGGCCAAAAGCAATCACCTCGAGCATGGTTTGGGAAGTTTAGCATGGTAATTCAAAAGTTTGGCATGGTACAAAAAGGAGCAAATCATTTTGTGTTCTATTTTCACTCGTCTCCTAGTTTGTGCACGTACTTAGTAGTGTACGTTGATGAGATACTATCACAGGTAATGATGATGAGGGAATTACCAAATTGAAACATCACTTTTTTCAACACTTTCATACTAAGATATAGGTCGATTGAGGTACTTCTTGGGCATTAAGATTGCTCAATCACAATCAGGGATAGCCATTTCATAAAGGAAGTACACACTTGATATTCTTGAAGAGACGGGGATGAAGGATTGTAGGCTTATTGATTCTACAATGGATTCAAATGTTAAGCTCTTACAAGGCCATGGGGAGCCTCTAAGCGATCCCAAAAGATAGAGAAGTAGAATCATCTCACAATGACTCGACCTGATATTAACTTCTCAGTTAGTATTGTAAGTCAATTCTTGAATTCTCCTTGTGACCATCATCAGAATGCAGTTATTCGCATTTTTCTATATTCAGATGCAGACTAGAAAGGGTCACCCTTCGAAGATGATCCACCTTTGGATATTATGTTCTACATAGGGGAAATTTGGCATCTTAGAAAAGTAAGAAACAAAATGTGGTTGTTAGATCAAGTGTAGAAGCAGAATATCAGGCTAAGGCAGTGATATCATATGAACTTACATGGATCAAGCGACAACAAAAGAAGTTGAAATTTACAGATACTACTGAAATGGAACTTTTATGTGACGATAAAGGTGCACTTATATTGCATCGAATTCGATTGTCATTTTGTCTGACAAAAGGTCTCTAAGGAGACATTGTCACAAGGTTTATGCGGTCAAGTAATCAGCTTGCAAACATATTCACCAAGCCCCTAGCCGGTCCCAGAAATGAGTTATATATGTAACAAAATTTGGTACATATAATTCCTATGCACAGCTTGATGGGGAGTGTTAGATCCTAGGAATATTCTATAGCATATAAATGTAAATATAGTAGGTCGCTTGAGTTATTCATGTTTTATTAGGCATTGATTTGTATTGATTTTTTCTTCCTTTTAGTACATGTAAGCTTAGCTATTTAAACCCCAATAGCTTGTGGGAATAATCAAGTAATCAAGTTGAGCTCTCTCTCAAACTCTTATCTTCTCACACTTTCACTATGGTGCGTCTATCATTTTGGTCAGTGGATTTTTGCCTAACAGGATCTGCTTTTCTCGAATATAGGTTCGTGTTAAGCATCGTTGCAACAACATTGCAATTTTTATTGAACCTTTCCTTGGAAAGTTTAGTGACATTAGTCCTTGAGCCTAATTTCACCGGCTTCTGTTCTTGAAAGATTCCTTCCATGTTAATTAACTTCTAGTTTTATTTCACAAAACTTACAAGTCATTCGGACTACCATATAAAAGAAATGGAATTTGTACACAAAATTCATGAAAAAAATGAAGAGTTTTACCTCAAAAGGGCACAACTGTAGAACCTCCAGATTAGGAGAATACTGGAGCAATAATATCATAGCTTGCATGGAATCTTTAACAATTTTCACATACAGTTTTAAGGTCTTCAACTTATAAAAGGAGATGGGGGAAAGTTTTCCTTTGCTAATTGCTTTATACATACCCTATACAAACAAAAATACAAAAAATGAGCGTGTTTCTTCTAACTAATAAGTGAGAAACTTATTAGATTTATTTTTATAACTAAGTAGCAAAAAAGTTATTGGTAATAAAGAGACTAATTAAAAAGCTATCAACAAGCTCTCCAAACAACTTAGAAAATACTTAATGTACTCTTTTAACAACAAATATTTACACTGTTAATATATTTTTATAAGGACCTAAGAATTTATGTTTAAAAATGTACTCCGTATTCAAAAAATGTACGTACACTTTCGATATTTATTAAATATATCTATTTGCCTCTTATAAAGAGAACTTTACCAAATTCGAGGCATCGCATAGTGCCAAAGCTGATGTAGAAGAAACATCCTTGAACATCTTCTGCATAAATATGCCAGTGTCTGCAAGTATAGGGCTAAAGAAGATATTAACATCTTCTATTGGAAACCGATTCTCAATGATTATATCCTTTGGCATTGGAGCTTGATACTTAAAGTACTTGAGATTGGGGCAAGAAATTCTGAGTTCACATTTGATATAATCATCCACATGATAATAATCCGCTAGAATAGTAAGAGAAATAAGAGAGGTGGAAGCGATAAAGAGTAGTGTCATAGCTTCTAAACTACATTCATCTAAGATCAAACTTTTGAGGAGATGACATTTTGAGAAGAAGCAACTTGAGAAATGTTCATCCGATAACTCAACATCCTCAAGATGGAGCATTTCCAGCCGTCTAAATCCAAAATGATTAGGCAGTTTAAGTATATCCCCGTGCAGGTTTAGTTTTAAAACTTGCAAAGATTCACAAGTTACGAGACAAAATGATAACTCAAATGGCTCAGAAAGATTATATTCTAGCACAACTTCTTGAACATTTCTCCTTGTTGCCGCATGAATCCACCGCAAAATGTCCACCTTATCAAAGACATCACCGGGATCAACACAGAGAAGAAAACTGACAAGCTTAGTCTCCCTTTGGGAAATTAGGACCCAATTAATAAAGTCTTTGAATTTTTCCTTCTTTGGCTCATAATAAAAACCCCTTTTTCGACAAAATTGATCAATATCAAAGTGCAAGTAAGGCATTGTAGTCCATATATATTTCCATCTTTTCGATAATACACTCAACTGAACTATATCATCAAAAATAACGAGTTTCGAGAGTATGTTGTGGAGTACCTCATCTGGCAATGAGCTTATTCTATCAATCCCTTCACTTGAACTGTCGGAAATCTTGGGTTTTCTTGTTGATGTTTCCATTATAGATTGAAAAACAAGAAAAAACCAACAAATTACCTCTCCCAGAAGATTAAAGAGGTAGAATAGATACTCAGATAGCAAAACTCAAGAATGGATTTCTTCATAATCATCCTGGCCATGACAAGTAGACCAGCTGCTGCCCGTCTCCGTGAGCCCTAGAGGCCAAACACATTTTTGGGAAGAAACACACGCCATAAATAGTCATCTATCTAATTATCAGGGTAGGTCTAAAATGGTATCTTAATTATACACTTATCGATTTTAGTCCTTGAACTATCCAAAAACTTATCAAATTTAGTCTCCATGTACTTTTATACAAACAACATACAGAATCTATACGCATCCGTTAGATTAAA
>DF361458.1:32476-44217 GCA_000787875.1 Solanum virginianum | reverse complement strand
ATACAGATTTTGTAATAGAAAAGAAGAATGGTGTAGCCTTCGCAAAGGCTACATCAGTTGACACCAAATATTTTTCTAGTTCAGTAGAGTAACAACGATATCCATTTTGAAGACGAGAATATCCCAAGAAAACACACGTCAAGGCCTTGGGATCCAACTTGGTAACTGATGGTCGAACATCTCGAACATAACAAGTGCTTCCAAACACCTTAGGTTTCACCGGAAATAGTGGCTTTTTTTTGGAAAAAGAACACTATAGGGCAGATTACCAACAAGCACAGTAGATGACATGCGATTGATCAGAAAACAAGCTGTAGAAACTGCATCTGCCCAAAACTGTTTGGGAACTTTCATTTGAAACAAAAGTGTTCGACCTGTCTCAAATAGATGTCTATTCTTCCTTTCGGCAACTTCATTTTGAGAAGGTGTATCAACACACGAAGACTGATGAAGAATACCATGTTGTCTCATATATGACTGAAACAATTCTGACATGCATTCTTTAGCATTGTCACTTCTTAAAATACGCACAGAAGCATTGAACTGAGTTTTAATTTCAGCATAGAAGGCACACTTTAATACATGTAAAGAAGGATGTTCCAATCGGCAATGTGCTTGAAATGGAGAAACAACACTAGAGCAGGCAATAAATCGAGTCTCCCATTCATCAAGGATATAGGGATCATCAGATACATGTCCTTTACCAAAAACTTGATTTGTCTTAACATCACGAAACAGACAATAGTCGAGAAAGAACGAAATGTAACAATTAAGCTCTCTGGCCTAATTTGTCTTAAGATCACGAAACAAACAATAGTCGGGAAAGAACGAAATGTAACAATTAAGATCTCTAGTTACTTTGCTAACATAAATCAAATTAAAGGCCAACTTTGGCAAACTCAATACAAATGACAGGGTAATAGAGGATCTTGGTTTCACAGTTCCGAATCCAACAATGCTACAAGTTGATCCATCAGCTACAGTAACAGGAGAGGGCGCTTTGTGTGACTGAAAGCTAGAAAACATTTTAGGATTACCTGTCATGTGATTTATTGCACCTGAATCAATCACCCATTTATTTGAAGACGTCATAAGGCATGTCTTATCTGACTCCATAAAAGCATTAACAGTAATGGGTTCCTTCAATGATTTCTGATGAGAGATTTTAGCAAATTCTTTTGCTGAAACCATATTCCCAAACTCACAAATAGAGCAATCCAGAGAAAAACAAAATATCCCAAAATAGTGTTCAGATGGCTGGAATACCTAGCAGTTCACGGAGTAACAAGAAACTAAAAGATGAATAGCCAAAGGTTCTGGACAAAGAACCAATTAAGCTTCAGAAAGGGGATTTGAACCAGCAACAACCGAAATTGGAGAATTTCAAAATAATAAAGTCGTCGGAAAGCCAGACCACAATGGAATCTGAATTCCAGTGATCGAAGAAAAAAAAACCGGTAGAGATAGGCTCAAAATATCCAGCAACTCCGTTAATTTCCAAAAAAGCACTGACTGGAAAGAGACTGGATTGTGAACAATCAACCTAGAAAGAGAGAACTTGACCTCTGAGATAGAAACTGACCCTAAAGCTGTGAGGGAGATAACTCACCTCAAAAAGACAGTAATGGTTCTGATAAAATGTTATTGATAAGACATGGAGAGAATAACTTGTTTATTATTCAAAGAGAATCAAATGACTAGCCAATGGTTATCACTCTAAAACTAAGTAGCCTACAAATTATTTGTCGATGATTGCACAATAAATTTCTTAAAATCAACTTGTTCCACATTCGGAAAATAAGATTTCTAGTCTCTACCAATTACCAACTTTTCTCTAAAACTCGCCTTTCAAGGCAACTTAGATCATTTGATTAATGATAGTGCACGACGGACCTGTTTACTCCTACAACTGGGGATTAATGACCTTCAAGCTACCATGCAAATAAAATTATCTGAAACTTGTAAACTAGTAGACAGCAAAAGGAAACATCAATTTACTTAAAAACCATTGGAACAGTAATGCAGAAATACAGGAAGACGCAATTTCTGTGACTACTGCACTAATGCAGTCTCCTTCTGGGATAATGCGAATGCTAGTAGCATTAACATAGACTCCTCCCATGATCATAGCTTCAAAGAACAGGCCTCTCGGGTTCACTTGGGATATCTTTAAGAGCAGTAGGACAGTTAATGGGTTCATAACCTTGAAACACCTGTTACCTTTTTGCTTTTGGAACATTTGGCTCACTGCAGAGGACAATACAACAACATTGACATAGCCAGCGTAGTCCCACCATACTTTTCAGAAGTAATAAAAATCATTTTCCCTTGTAAAAATATCACTCCAAGGGTTATAGAGTTCCATTAGTGAACAAATAGCCAGACTAGTGATATGCCTGGGGAAACCATTGTGGTCAGCTGGGAAAAAACCAAGAAGGAACCACCATAAGCTTAACATGGACGGTTCTTCATTAGGTAATCCAGAAGTTGGGAGGTAGAGGAGGGGTTTTAGCGATAGCAGCAGAAATTGGGCTCTTGGATTCATGAAAGGTGTTCCAAAAGCTACTAATAACATGACTGAACTTTGGGCCTTGCGCTACAGAATGAGGATCACTGTGGAAAATAAGTACATGCCGCGAAAGATCAACATTGTCCTTGAGGTGATTAATATAATCCTTAAAAACAATGATTTCTTACTCTACTATAGTGGATGAATGCAGGTTTTTGATGGTGATGCTATGAGCACCTGAGCTGACTCACTGCTACAAGGAACAGAGCAGCATCGCAGACTTACCAGCAAAGCAAGGAGCAAAGAAGAAACTTTTTGGTAACATATTTTAGTTGGCAGTTCCTCCTATGTTTGCCTACAATGCTTTTCAGTTAGACATATTAGGAACCCCTTTTAAAAGATCCATCCCAGTTATCTATACCAATCCTGGCTTTCTCTCTACTCACTCACACACAAACACATACATAGTAGAGGATTTCATAGTCTATCTGAACCCTGAATTTTGTAGTGATGCCTAACTATGTTTAATATATATAAAGAATGTCTGTTAACCCAAAGAAAAAGAAAGAAACATCACGTACCAGGTCTCGATTGAGCTTGACATTTTGTCGAAGAATGGAATCTCTCTCTTCCATCAACCTTAAAATTAGATCTCTGGCCTGCAGTACAACCAAGAAATGCAATTTGTATCAAAAAAAGACTATCACACATATATCTGGTGTTTCAAGGTCAGAAATATGAGAGGACATTAAGTTTGATACTAGCATGCTGAAAGAACGAAATACGTTGAATATCACTTCCCAAATCCAAAAGATAGATGTTGAGGTATTATGCGTTTCGGGTAGAAGAAACAAGCATATACAATTTCTTATTCAAGAATTCTTCTGTTTATGTTCTTTTTTTTTCTTTGTTTTTGTGTTTCCAAATGTAATAATTATCAAACTGTCAGCTTATCAGGAGAGATAACCCTGAAATAGAATAGAAATGTTTTAAAATTCACAATTACAATAGTGTAGGGTTTTCAGGTTGTTTTTTACCTCTATCTGTGTATGAAAACTTGAGACAATTCCTTAGATGAATAAATAATTTCTGAGTAACAAAGTAAGTTGCTGAAAAGAATGACAACACAACTATGTGCCTCAAACAAATCAAGTTGGAAAGCTGGTGAAGAGAAACCAAAACTTATTTTCTCTTTAGGTTCTGGTTTCATCATCTTTTAGACAATGAATAAGAGAGTTTGAACACGTAAGTTTTGCCATTTGTCAAAAGAGTGTCTGCAGTTGCTGACTACAAACAGAAGCAGCAGACCCTTGATTTCAAAAGAAGGTGCAGTTAGCATAAATTGTTGAAAACAGAAGGTTGGATTGAGAGGCTGAAATACAAGGCAAACGTTATTCTCACTTGTCACATTTTAAAGGTGAATAACAGTGTTTTTTTACTTCTTTTCCTTTGATGTTATACTAAGGATTTTCAGATCATTCTGACAGTCCTGAAATTTCTTTTGAATTCCATGTTTACTGTAATGACCTCCATTTTTTTCTTTCTGGAAAACTGAGAAATCCCCAAAGGCCAGTAGGGCACGGTTCAGAACTTGGTGAATAACGAACTACCCTTCCACCCTTCTCCAGTTAACCAGATTGTTAGCAACATTGTTCAAACCTGTGACGTGTGCCTAACCCACATATCATGTATTTGTGCTCTACCTATCTATTAAACAGATTAACTGCACAACAAGGAAAATGATAGTTCAGGTTCCAAATCAACTTCCTAAAAGTGTAGGTTAAAAAGCATCAACGTATATGTTCCACTTTTAGGTGAAGAACCAGTTGACAAAATGGCAACAATAGGAAACTAATTATTGAAAACACTAACATAAGCTGATTAACTTCTTAAAGTGGAAAAAGTTAAATCTCATATAAAGATATATAGGTTAATGAGGCTGATTAACCTTTCTAATGAACTCAGATGCAAAGAGTTCAATTAAGGGAGATTAGTCGGGGCTCTAAGAGACTCAGACACCCGGTGCAAATCAAAAAAAAAAAAAGAGTTCAATTAAGGTGTACCTAGTCTTCTTCCCTGGCTGAGGCCATCAAGTAACTCCAATGAGTCAGAAGGTACTCAACATTTACAGGTCAGATGACAAATATTTCTTCCAGGAGACTTATTTGTCTGATGAATTAAAAATATCCAGAAGTATATGCTTTAGATGACCACCATAACATACCTTAATGGCGTTGTCCTGAGGCTCACTGTGTTCTTGTAAATCCTGTATAA
This sequence comes from Solanum virginianum, assembly GCA_000787875.1. Classification (NCBI taxonomy): domain Eukaryota; kingdom Viridiplantae; phylum Streptophyta; class Magnoliopsida; order Solanales; family Solanaceae; genus Solanum; species Solanum virginianum. The sequence continues at coordinate 39,434 of DF361458.1, read as the reverse complement.
GCAACAAACAAATCTTTTACAACTAATGTATGTCCCTACCATGATGAATAGATGGGTAGAAGTAAATGTGGTATTCTAGTTGATTAACTAAGTTGCAGAAAGCTTAATTTATATTGTCATTTTACAGTTACAGAAGCTGTTGGTGAAGTTCCTTCCTCAGAATCTTCAGGGACTGGAGATGGTTTTCTCGGTGGTGAATATATAACTTTTAGTTTGCATTCCTCAACATCATTTCCTGCGGACTTGTTGAACTTCAGAAAAGGAAAAGAATAAGATTGGAACATCCCAAGTAGACTACAAAACATAGAACTTCACGAAAGGCTAAAGTGAAAAGAATCCATGAGCTAAATTACCATGTCTGGGTTAATATCTTTTGGTGTAGACCCAGGGTCTGTAATCACACTCTGTACAAGAAATTTGTCTTTGCATTGCATATCCGGAGGTAACTCCGTTTGAGGTTGCATCGTAACTAAGTCCAATTATCCACAAATGCAAACCAAAATAACATCAAACAACATCCATCAAATCTAAAATACCCATCACAGCGAACTAGAAAAATACCTGTAACATTGGACCTTGATCGTGGGAGAACAATTCCACTGTTCGGCCTAACAGTATACTTCCTGGGATTGGTTGTCTTTACCTAATAAAAGTTAATAACACATAATTTAACCATTTCAATACAGTAGAAAATCCTGCTCAGTCACAACTATACAACAACTTCTAAATATCCATTTCCTTTATTACAGAAGTTCATCCTCATAAATCACATTTCTTCACTCAATTATGGATAAGGATTTCAGCCTTCTCTATCATCCAAAGCTATAAGGTGAAACTACCCTTAACCAGTATTTGAGGCAAATCAAGTAATTAACTTTATGAATCATGAATTAAAGTGTTGCTTCATTTTCCAGTATTTGCTTTTTCGATCAGCTTTATACTTCCTCTGTCCCATATTATATGGACACTTTCAATTTTACAGCTTTTTAAGAAATTATTAATGCATTAATGAACTTTATTATTTTACCCTTTATTTATATCAATGTACATTAAATTAAGTCAGAAAAATCATTAATACACTAATTAATGGTGGGGAAAATGGGAAAAAAATAATTAATCCTCCCCTAATTTAGTAAGTGCTCATATAAACAAATATTTATAGAAAGATGCCGATAAAATATGGTACAGAGGTAGTACTGATTTTTCTCAAACAGAGGGTCTCTAAGCCAAAGTACGGGTAAATTCCGCATAGACCCCACCCTCCCATATTCCATTATACTGGGTATATTGTTGCTGTTGTATCGCAAATTAAAATCAAGTATACATATTAATTAACTATAGTTATACTGTTTTTACTCCAACAATAGAGGAAAATTAAAAAACTGGAGGTTAAATAAGAAAAATATACCTTGAAAGCAACGTGATTATCAGTCTTATTGATGAGTTGAAAAGAGGTGGAAATAGGCTTGTTGAGTTCGACTTGGAAACAAGAAAAGAGCATTAATCAAAACCCTAGCAAGTTGAAACTAATAAATTGAAGTATATTAGTAGTAGAAGAAGAAACTCACGTGGAAATTTGAGGTCTAAAGGATCGATACTGAGAAGAAGTTGTTCAGTTGTCATCCTCAAAATCAAAGAAATTTCTCAATTCTCAAGAGAGGAATTTGAACGTGGATTTCATAAGTTTGGTTTTACCAATGCAAAATTGGAATCTTATTTTGACGGAATCACAATACATATATTTTAACACTATTATTCCTCTTCCATTTTATTTGTCAAGATTTTCAAAACTTATGATTAAAATAATTTTTAAAATTAATGTAATTATTAGGATAGTAATTATGCAGCTTAGTACTTTTCTTCTATTTCATATTAAGTGAATTATTGGGTCATTTTATACATAAAATAAAATAAAGACAAAATTTAATCATATTTTTTTATTTTTATATTTTTCAAACTTTACATACTCATTTAATGCATCATTTATTTCTCATACAAAACTCAACCTTACAAACTTAATTAATGAAGGATAAAATTGAAAAAAAATTCCAACACGTCCCTTGAAAAGTGAACAATTCACTTATTTTGAAATATCAAAAATTCCTTAACAATTAACTTAATATGAAAAAGAGGTAGTAATTACTACTCTCTCTCCCAAATCAATTGAATTTTTTTAGGTTTTTTCACAGTTCAAAATAGTTGAATTGTTCCAACATGAATGTTTGACACTTTTTTCATATTTGTCATTTTATTTACTAAAGTTTTATATTTTATAGGTGACAAATTATACTATATATTTATGACTCCACAAAAGGTAATAGTGGAAAGTATGATTAAAATATTTTTCTTAATATGTGTGCGTTAGTTCATAAATTCAATTAAAATCGAACGGAGGGAGTGTAATCTATTTGTTTGCCACAATATAATAGTATTATAATAGCAAGTGTATTCTTTGATTATACAAGTATAATTACAGTGTAATAATAAGTGTGTTCTTTAGTTGCATAAATGCAACTACAAAAATATATTAAGTTTTAAAATAATATTTAAAATATAAAAAATTTATATTAGACAAATAATTTTTTTATAAATAATATTAAATTAAATATTTAAAATATATTGTCGTAGACAACAAATTCTTGAGTCGAGAAAAATTAAATAATCTAGATAGGAAAATTAGAGTAACAAAATATAATATTCGATTTTAAAATATAGTGAGTAGTACAATCTCTATGATAATTCTCTGATTCTTCTAATAATATGATCTATATTAAACTTGAACCTAATTTAGATTCAAGGGTTTGAATAGCTTGATCTTGAATTGTTGACCTTTGAACTTAGTCTTAATTATTCGTCACGAATATTTGTATGGTTATGATGAAAAATTAATGTAAGTCAGTAACTTGATTTTGAATGTCTTGATTTTTGACTTCGTTCTTGATCCTGAATTTGAACTTGATTGTTTGAACTTGTAGCTTGTAGAGAATTTATAATCTCTGATCCACGAGTCCTCTTCTTGCTTCTTGTTTTTGAAAGCCTCTCCTTCCGAGAATAATGAGGACGTCTATTTATAATTGTAGGGAGTGATATATCTGTGTAATTTGATTGGTCAGGGTATGTCAATTATACACATGACATTATTCTAGTGGTTCACTTAATTTAACTTGAATTGCCACATAATTTTGACACGTATCATGATTTTAGTGGCTTATTTAATTTGACTTGAATTGTCACACAATTTTGACGCATGGTGTGATTTTAGTGATTCATTTAATTTGACTTCAATTGCCATTTAATTTTGATACGTGATGTGATTCCAATGGCTCATTTAATTTTGCTTGGATTGCACCATAATTTGGACACGTGATGTGATTTTAGTGGCTCATTTATTTGACTTGGATTGCCACATTATTTGAATTTTTTCTTAAAAAAAGAAGAAGAAAAAACTACACCAAATAACAAACTTTAATAAGTATTTAGTAAATATAGCTACACTAAATTTTATTTATTATATATGGATATAATATATATTAAATAGCAAGATACTAGTATTTAATAACAAATCTACTTTACAGTCTAATTACCCTCTTTTTTAGGCTATATATGATAGCTATACAAATTTTTGTTCCCAATACACTGTTAGAACCCATCTTTTTGTGCGTTGGGTCAACTACGAACTATTCTCTTTTTTAGGCTATATACGGTAACTATACAAATTCATGTTCCCAATACACGTTACTTATTTCCAACACGTATAGTGCAAGCATCACCTTTTTTCAAAAAAAAAATTCATTAACCTCAATTAGCGTGATTCTCTCTGTTCTACACAATCAATTCACCATCTTCAACGGGATACTTTGTTCGGAAGAGTTTGATATATTATTGATACGTGAATATCTTCTAAAATTCATACTTCAATCAGAAAAATTTCAATTTTGTATACATTTATTCGTGTTATTTAATTCTAACCACAACTAATTTTTTTTGTTCAATTGACATTTTGATTCTTGTTTTTTTTTATTTTTTTTGAAAGAGAATGCGGAATTTTAGGTACGAGGATATCTCATTAATCAGATTTCTCGTCACAAAGATTTGTTTGTGTACGCATATTTATATTTTTTTCTTCCGAATTACACCCAGATTTTTTGGTGATTTTATTTGATTCATCATCTAATACATTATTTTATTGATTTGATTAAAGTATGATTCTCACTATTTAACCATATATATATAGATCCTAAATTTTTTTTACAGTGAAAGTTCTAGGTATACAATTCTACTTTTTTTTCATAAATTTTGAGTGCTTGTTTCAGTTTTATTTATCAACACAAGATGTATAAAATTAACAAATCAAGGAGAGTTATAAGAGGTATAAATTTATTTGAAGATGACAATGACGAATGACAACTCGTAATTGATACTTACTTGTATCAATTTAGATTGAAGATGGCAGTGACTAATTATTGAAAACAGTGAAAAATAAGAAGATGACAATTTTGAAATAAACTAATGAAGGATCAAATCAACTATTAACTGTATTTATATTTAATATTATTTAAAGGGAAGATTGACATTTCATAAATGGGAATAAACCCAATTAATGTAATTATTGTTATAATTTAAATAAAACTGTTATGACCTTTTCTTAATAACATACACATACTATATACTAAATACTTAAATACCAAATTAATTACACGTATTTTTGTATTTTGTTTATATAAATATAACTATATTTAGTAAATATCATAAATATGGCTAGACAAATATTATAACCCATAAAATATAGTCATTTATGTAAGTTTCTCAAAAAATAAATAAATTAGTATAGTCCAAATTAATTTATAGATTTAAATTCAATAAAATTTTAATACTTACAAATACCCCTACTTCAAGTTTTATCCGAATTTTGATATGTCACACTTTGATAGATGAGGCTTGAAGTATTTGTATTTAGACACTTGATCAATTAACTCGAGCCAAGACCAATCTAATTGTCATATCATAATTATGAAAGAACATATATAGATTGTGCGCTATAACATTTATTTATTTTAATTCCCTCCCTATATATATATAAAATAGGAGAAGTAAAAGCTTCTACATGTCAGTACAACAATAACAACAGTATTTTTGAAAATGAAAAAATTTAGAAAATTGTATTTTGCAAAAAAAAAAAGAAAGAAAAAAACCTACATGCAATTGCAGTTAATTGTTTTAAAATTAAGGAAATTAATTTTAAATTTATGTAATTACAGTTTTTTCTTAACTTTGAGTTACAAAAAATATAGTTGTGAATTCCTAAAATATAGGTAACTAATTAAGACTTTTCTTCTTATTTTTTAAAATTTCATAATTTGAATTATTTAAATTTATAAATCAATTTTTTAAAAAAATAAAAACTCATAAATAACATGTAACAGTGTAACACCCTACAACTCTATTCATAGGATTTGAATTTTTTTTTTGTAAGTATATAAGATTGGACCCGGTGATACTTTACATGTACCTATATTTTAAGGCACATTCCTATATGTGTGAAACGTGTTAAAAGTGGATTAGGTTCATAAGAAACCTTTAGTGCTTAGTCAAGTACTTCAAAACTTTCCTATCGATTAAGTTTTCATTAGATTATGCAAGGATCAACTTTAAATGATTGTAACTCTCAGCAGACAACGAACTAGGTAGCCCATAATATATCAAATTAAAGATCTTAGTATTATCTTTCCAAAGCCACTAATTTTACCTTATTTGAAGGTTGGAGCAAAAAGTTATGATCATTTTATTACAGACTATCAGAGCAGAGTTGATTTTATGACCCTGACTTACAGGTCATGGATTGAACTACGACTCATACTGTCAGCTCGTGGATTAACTTTAGCAAGTTTATTTTTTAGTCCAAAACTCTATGAAGCCAATTATGGGTTGTAAAAGCTTCTACAGGTCATAGTTTGGACCCGTAGAATGAGTTTTAAAACCCCAAAATCCACCCTAGTTTCTACGAATGGATTCTTCTGTCTCTATAAGCTTCTACGAGCCGTACATAGTCCCGGAGATGACTTAGACAGTATTTTTAAGAAAGGGTATTTTCGTCCTTTCTCACCCTTTCTAAATATAAACTAGACAGTTTTTCACCTAATTAAATCCCTTAACGCTATCCTTCAACCTCATTATGTTCAACTCCAAACTTAGAACAAGTTTTCAAGAGAAGAAAAAATAGGTTTCAAGAGAAGTTAGTGAGTTCTTCAAAGTTCTTCAAGAATCTAGTTCTTCCAGGTAGGTAAGGCCCTCCAAAAATTATCCTACATTTGTTTTAGTATCTTTAACTACTAATTTTCACCCAAGATCAAGCTTATGAGTTAAGATTAAGTTTTTTCCATTGCTAGTTATTTTCATTGATATACTTGTTTATGTACTTTTCTTGATGAAAATCATGGTCTTTACTAGCTAATTTCATTACTGAATTAAATTATTAAGTCAAGATTACATGATTATTGTTGTATTTGTAAGAACCCTGTATATTTCATGAAAAGCTATTATGTCCAAAGTATTGAGTTGGATCTAAAAGTATTTAAAGCATTCGTATTTACAAGATAGCTGAGTAGTAAAATTGTGTTTTTGAGACACATTGCGTTGGTACATCTTTCAGTCAAAGAAAAGAGACAAGTTGAGAAAAGCTAAAGTTGAGACTAAGTCCCAAAAGATTAAAAAAGTATTTTGAGTAATTTTACTCTTAAAGTTATTTGCATTATAAAAGTTATTTTGGGAGTAGTATTGAGCACCAATACGAGTGAGAGTAATAATAACTTGAACTCGTAAACTACGTAGCCAGTATAGGATAGGATTGTACTAAGTGTACAACTCCTTATATGCTATGAGATGACCCAGTTTATATAGATCCCCAGCACTTCGTCCTTCGCCCTGACAAGGTATGGGATGACTTTAGCAACGTGGAAAA